>APFE030796500.1:121019-171851 GCA_000404065.3 Pinus taeda | reverse complement strand
TGCATTCGAAGACAAAGCATATACCGATCAAATATCATTTTCTTCGGGAACAAGTTCTTGAACAAAAGGTCAAGTTGGAGTATGTTCCTTCTGAGGAACAAGTTGCTGATATTCTCACCAAACCATTGCCCAGGGAGGCCTTTGAATACCTCAGGAAAAAGCTGGGGGTTGTTGATGCATCATCTTGTTGAATATCTTTTGATGGTTGTCCGCACCGGTTCAGGGGGAGCACATAATGCATTGTTGGCATTATGGAGGAGATCATGGATGCTGGTCTGAATGTTGCTGCAATATGTCTCTATCTCTTTCATGGTCATTTATGGTGTTTGGCGGATTATGGTTTTTCTTTGCAGATCTGGTTCATATTCAGGGGGAGCATGTTCTTAGGGGGAGCATAACACTTTTCCCTTGATGTCAAAGGGGGAGAATGTTGCTGAAGTTTTTGAGGTTGCCATCAAGTCCAAAGGGAGAGATTATTGGCATTATGTTTTTGGTATGGTTATATGTTACAGATGTTGTACTTGATGGAAACACCCATGGCATGGCTCTCAATATGATGAGAATTAAAAAGTTTATTTCATGTGGAGAAAAGTTCACGGAATTTTATGCAGAGAAAAGTTTATTTCATGTGGGAGAACTTACCTTTGGTCCATGGTAGTTAGTCCTTGGAATTTGAACCTATGGAGAAAAGTTTATTTCATGTGGGAAAACTTACCTTTGGTCCATGGTAGTTAGTCCTTGGAATTTGAACATATGGTTTTTGAACCATGGCATCTCGACAGACGTGTTGATCCCTAGTATTGAGTTGATGGTATTGGTTTATCATGGTTTTGGTCTGTGGTATTGTTTATTTTATTATTTTTATTGAGCCCCATGATCCTTGATTTGAGGAAGAACTAGCCTATATAAAGCAAAGGAGATCATTTGGCTTAAGCATCTTTTGAGTGATTGAATATCTTAAGATCTGATTTATGGGGTTCTCGGTTTAAATCGCTTGATCTATAAAGGAGAAGTTAGAAGCGAATCTATGAAGGGCATATCTTGAGCGCAAGTTCAAATCTGAGAATCTGACTATATTTCAGCCCTAATCAGAGGTACGCAGAAGCAGTGAAGGTTCAGTGCGTGGGTACGCAGGGGTGTCGAAGAAAAGGTGCGGGTATACGCAGAGGCGTCGAAGAGACAGTGCGTGGGTACGCATAGGTGACGAAGGTTCAGTGCGTGGGTACGCAGGGAAGCTATGGTTCAAGCGTGTTTCTTCTGTAGCAGCACGCGACGCGTTTATTCGTTTGGGTGCGTACCTGATGTTAAGATACGCGGCGCGATAGTTCTTCTGGGTGTGTGCTTATCTTACAGTACGCGGCGTGATAGTACTTTTGGGTGCGTACTGTACGCAGATCAGAAAAAGGGGCAGTGCGTGGTCACGCAGCACAGCAGAAGGAGCTCTGCGGTTATACGCAGGGAATCAGAGGGTGAAGTGCGTAGTGACGTAGGACTGTGACAAAGAAACTGCGTATCTGTTCTAAGATCTTCTGTTGGTTGAATTTTTCTGTTGATAAGGCGTTCTGGGTTATGTTCTGTTATTGTTGATCTGGTTACTATAGCTGACTGTATAATTTACATGTACTTTTGATGTATATGGATCCAGTTTGAAAATTTATGAAAAGTGGTCCTTGAAAAGAAGTAGGGGGTTGTAGCTCCCTTCCAGGAGAGATTGGAAAATGAGAGAGAGTTGTAGCTCTCTGCAGGTTGCAGCCTGCGTACTGGTAAAGGACTGCACCAGTACAAGACCATTGTAAAAGGAGTTTCTAATTTGAAAGAAGATAGAGACATATTGCAGCAGGTGGTTTTCACCCACATTGGGTTTCCACCTTATATCTGGTGTTCTTTGATGTGACTGTCTGCTTTTCTTGTTCATGCTCATTATTTATGGTATTGGTATGAAAAAATAATTCAAAGTATAAATAAGGAAGATTTGGTAAAAGAATTAGATAATACTGATTCACCCCCCCTCTCAGTATTATTATCAACATGAATGAGTAGAAAAATATCCATATCCCTTTGAATATTTTTTGTTTCTAAGCACAATACATTTTAATTTTAACCATTTTTAATTTATTGTTTTTGAATATTTTCGAATATTCCAATGATATAATTATAATTATGTTTTGTACATTTGATCTTCATGTTCATTTATATATAGATATATATTTTTGTATAAGCTAGGTAGGTGTTGTATTAAATGAGACCAACATATATTACCTATTGAACATCTTTGTGTGACTAGTGTATTGCTAGGGAAACTAGACCAGTCACACATCAAAATTGACATGGTCCATTGAAATTGTTTGAATTTGGAATACAAACTATAAAATTATTAATATATATACTATAACTAGATTTTCCAACTATTAACGATATACCATTTATTTATGGACACAAGAAACTAAACCTAGCAACAAATTTGAACAACATGACTAGTAAATCAAAGGGGGTATCCACGTGAGTGACTACAAGTTGCAAGTTGACTAGTATCTTCTTTGAGCGAGTAAACTCTAGATTCTCCGAAGCCTGAGACATCTTCATCATGTTATGATCCAACTTCCTCATCTATTGTTGAGTCTCATTTATATAGAGAATACTTTCTTGTTTCTCCCTAGATTTTTCCACTAGGAATCATCCTATTATAGTTTTAACCTACCAATAAATGTCTACTACCTTCATATGTTTTGTGTTCATCATCCTTGTAGTCCCTATGTTGGAATCCAATTTATCACCTATGCAATCAGTTGTATGTTAAATATGAACTTGTGTTTTATTCGAGCTTCTTTATTTTCTCTTTTGATTTCTTGTTTGACAATCAAGTGTTATTGGTGTGGTAGATTCTAATAGATCTTTCAAAAACCCTTTGGTATCTAGATGAGGATGGCCTTAAGCCATCCCTATGGTCTATACAATGCAGTATCCTCTTCCCCTCATCATATGAGTGATTTGAAGGAAACAAGGTGGAATAAAAATCCACAGGAGCAAATAATTCTTGAATAAGAAATAAGAAATGAAATAAACCAGAAGACAATATAGTAGGATTATTGAGAGAGAACTTTGGGAATGACCACTGGTGGTGACCCCCTAGACTAGTAACTGAGCTAAAAATGATAGTCTACCATTGACAAGGAGAACAAGAAAGACAAGACTTAAGGGGCTAAAACTCACTTGTAAGAGATTATGAGAGGTACAATGTTGACTGAAGGAAGTAGGAAGCCTGCCTAACCAATTGAGACCAAAGAGAGTATGGTGAGTCTCTTCACTCAGGAAAATTCCAAATGATAAAGGACCATAAGGTAGACTAAGATAAAGTAAAATTGAGCTAAGAAAGCCAAACAAAACACAAGGGATTCAGATCTTTTGTCAAGCCTAAAAACTAGAGTTAAACCATATGCCATCCCGCCCATGTTTGGAATAATACCATAAAAGACTGAATAGGAGTAGAAAAAAAATATCAAAATAGAGACATTAGAAAAATTAGGACATGAAAAGGGAACACTAAATAGCAATGGATACTGTGAGAACACCTAGGATATAAGCTAAGTAATCAGTAATGGCTCATCATCCTAGAGGAGTCCTTTCCTCTCATTCCATTGCATTATTCTTCATTATTGCTTAGGCTAATAATTTTCTAGGTGAATGGCATTTTCCCCTCAATCTAACTTTCTTATTAATATCAAGTTGAAACACCCACCATGGGGGATTGAATTTCTTGTTAAGCTAACTCTAGGAAATAAGATATGAGTGCTTCCTAGTGAAATTTCAGTCATGAAGAGTTGAAACGTCTATCCCTAATGGAGTTTCTTTAATTAGATAATATATCTACTATTTGGTTACCTTTCCTTCTTACATGAGAGGTTGTTACTATTGGAATTTTTTGAAGAATATTCTACACTCTCACCTATCCTCCTAGTTGTCAGTTGCTCGTAGATTTGGGTATTGAAGTCCCATTTATATTTTTCTTGATTATGCTGATTGTAAGAGAAGAATCTCCCTCTATTATTTAATCATTGAATTCTCTCCTTAGTGAAATGCTGAGACTTTTTTTCCAGGATTTTTTTTTTTTGCAGAGTTGTTTGTGTCTTGACCCATATATCTAGAATAGATGTGGATAATTACTCGATTTTATCAAAATATACCTCCATAGTTGGATGGACTTGGGTGTAACCACCTCCTCCCACATTTACCCAATTTCACTGACCTATAAGGGTAAACATGAGAGAAAGATTTACTATGACATGACCCACATCCAAGCTCCAATTTAGCTTAGCGGGGCCTAAAAACTGACTGCAATATGGCAAATCACTACATCCCTCAGGGCTACAAGACCTTAGGGGCCAAAGGACCACCCCAAGAAACCAAACCTTGAGTTGGGGATCTTTTTCATTGACCTATACTCCCAACTGCATGCATGAAAAGGTTTGGAGTAGTTCAAGGCCTCAACCACATGCACAACACTCTCTATGTGCAATTTTGACCCAACTTGCCTAGTTCAGAGGGTGCGGTCCAAAGATCTATGCCATAATTCAAGGTCAACCTCCATACCACTGCTTGAAACCTCTTGAGACTTTCATAATCATAGTAGACATAATTATAGGGCTAAACATACAAACTTGAGTCGAAAAATTGACCTAGACTGGCTAGAACATACTAGACATTTCGTCAAACATATGACTAACATGTAAGCTACAAGTCATGAATGCATATATGATAATAATAGTCTGAGACTCATCTAAGAATCACCAAGAAGGCTATATTCCCTCTGCACATAACTACAACAAAACTTATTAGTCCATACATTCATCAACCAATCAATAACTAAACAATTCATGACAAGAGCCATAGATAACATACATTATGTAACCAACAAATAACCAATAAATAACTAACATAGGAACCATGGAAACTCAACCATAATATCACCAACATAGTCAATAAAAGTATACATGAATCATGGTAAAAGAATAAATCTCATTTATATACGAAAATACCAACCAAGTTAGGGACTTCCATGTACCATCCAACCATAGATTGGGCTGAACCAAATATCTCTATCAGCTGATCACCCCCACCCCATATTCTAGGCATGAATGTGGAATCTCATGGAATAAACCAAGACAAAACAATCAGGCCTTCCAGAGGCCAAACAACCTCAACCGTCATCCATAATGATTCCACCTCCACGATCAGACATTACTAACACCAACCAAATCTATCTCTACCCAAGTTGTCTAGGGATCTAGGCATTGATGACTCAACCCATAAATTTCCAGGACTCTAAAGAGTTTTTCCAACTTGACTTTAGGGACTAGTAATTCAACCCACCAAGGGCTCTAAAAAATTATCCTAACCTACTCTCCAGGACTATTAACTCAACCCAAGTTATTCCAGGGCATCAAGAGAAATTGTTCCAACTCACAACCATAAGGAATTATGAGCACCAATTAGAAAATAATCAAGTGGAAAAACCCAAAACATCGTGGCTATCTCAAAAATGGAAAGCCAAGGCTAAAACCACTGACATTCCAGGAAAATATCCATGCCAATGACAACTAATAATCGGAAAATCACATGCATATACCATGCATCCATAAATCAACAAGGAAATCACACATGCAACCTGTTACCTACAAAGAAATCCAACTGTAGATGTTGATTCACATGTTCCCTTGTGCTTTCCTGCTTTCCTTTGACTTCTTTCTCCAAATCCAATGTATGCCAAAGTGCTCCAAGAATGGTCCAAGAATACTATAACTATGCAAGAGTATGAGAGAATGAGAGAATAAAAGAGATATCCAAAGCTAAAATGTAAAAAGGCTAGCAACTGATCCTCAAAAGAATTTTTATCATTGAGGCCTCTATTTTCTTTATTTTCTTTTAGTTTTCCTTCAATTTCCTTCTCATGCAAATCTATGTCTCTTCACCTTCCTTTTCTACTATTTTCCTTTATTTCATAAATAAAATGCCAATTAATGCCACTTTTCCTTTCCTAATTTCCATAGCCATTAATTAATCACCAGTGATACCCATCACTCTGTTTTTGCCAACATTCACCTTGGAATACATGTTCCATGACCTTGGTCTTAATTTATTTACATAGAAAATCAAAGAGGGGCTATTACATTGGGTTTCCATTAGATGCACCATCAAAGTTCAATTTGAGAGAACCTGATGGTGGGGGACTCCATTTCTCCGAGCTTCCACTTTTTGACTCTAAAGGTTGAATAATTGTAATGGTATCTTATTGAACATGGCCTACATGTTTGAGAATTTCACTTTTATTCCCATCAATATTCTAATCTTGCGAGGAAAATTTATTGGATAAGATTGTGTCTCAGATAATTTGGATAATTTTATGACAAACTTCATTCATTATTAATTTACTATTTTTGAATATTCTAATATTTATTTCCTTCCATGTTTCCCATAATATGAAGTCCAATAACAATTTCCATGCCATGTTGATGATTGCTTGATTAAATGACAAGTCTCTCCATTTAGTCATTATTTCTAAGATGGTATGTTGGATTATATCAGATTTCCTAAAAATGGTTACTCTTTTATCCCAAAAGGTAGAAACAAATGGACAAGAGTCAAGAAGATGATCTGCTGATTCCTCTACTTGGTTACAAATATGGAAAAATGAGAGGCTAAGAAATCCTATTATTTAAATCCTATCCTAAGTTAGAATTTCCCATAAGTTTATTGGCTAGTGATATAACCCATAGCTTGGAAAGAAAGTTGCCTCCATTTTCATTCCCTTGACTAACAATGATTTGGAGATAAGAAATCTATCCAATGATGAACCTACTTGTGCTTTACCCATTCTTTGATCATTCCAATTGTAATTTCCATTGGGAGTTTCCATGTATACCAATTTTAAATATTCTATTAGCTCTTTGAATAGATATTATTCCTCCTTTAATCATCTAATTCCCCCTTTCTTTCTCTATAATGATTTTACTATATTAGAGACTCCTCCTAGAATCTATTTTTCAAATTTTAGTTGAGAATGAATATTTTTTTAAGCTTTCCAGGAAGGCTGATCTATCCCCTAAAATAGTTGGGACATGCACATTTGTTATATGTATTATTGTTGCTAATCATAAATTTTGAAACTTGGATGAGGTAGACCCAGTGGTTGCTACAAAGTCTAAGAGGATGATGTCTTTCAGATTCCACCATATTGCTAATGCTCTTGATGTTCCCTTGGAATTGAAATTTATGCATTGGAATCATTTCCATATTTTTTATTTTAGTTGTATAATTTGGTTCTCTCCTGTTTTAGTTTCTTGCAACATGAGTATGCCTAGATTTTTTGATCTAATTTTTTCCGACACGAGTCTATGTTTTGTTTTTCCCTTCAAACTACTTACATTCCATGATATGATATTAATGTTCTATTTTTTGAAGAGAGTTGGTATGCATAATGAGATCTATCCTAACAGAATTTACAAATTCCCCCCCATCTTCTTACTTAGTTTCTTGAATTGCATCCTTTTTTCTCCTCCTCTTTACTGTTTTTTATGTTCTCTTTAGTGCTAATTTTATGGAATCCTAAAGTATAAGATTTAGAACTGATCTCACCTTTTAATTAAATATATTGTGGAATTTTGGGCTTATACGTAAGATTTCAATATCATCTCCACTTCTTGCTCAGGGAGTTGAAGTGAACACTTATTTTCCCATGCTACTACTAGTGATTGAATATCCATCTTTTCTAGTTCTGCATCTTTGGGATCCTCTAATTATGGTATCCATTCATACTTCTCTGACATCAATATATGTTATGCATTTATTAGGATGACCTATTTCCCCTTTTTGATACCACTATGTGGGTATCTAGGTGTTACTATTGGGAGGCCTTCATCTCATTACTTGCCTATTTTTTCCACTTCTCCATGTGGCTCCTTTCATTCATGTATGCTTAGAAATTCATACTAATTTCTTACCTTTGTGGTTTCTTTGGATGTTTTACTGGTATTTTTTAATTTGTTTCTTCTTGGAGGGGACTCCCTTGAAGTATTCAAAATATTTCTCTTATGGTTTTGAAGTCTACTAAGAGGAATTGAGTGGACATTACTGAAATGTATGCTCGCACTTATGGCATTTTCCATGTTGAAATGAGATATTCTTGTAGTCTACTAGATGGTACCACACACTATCCTAATATTCAATGCATATTTTGGCCAACAATGCCTACAATACATTAATATTTACACAAATTCACACATATAATGTGTATTAATATTGTTGTGTGGCTTCCAAACACATGGCATATGATCCTAGGGAATTACCAATGCCTTTTAGGATTTCACTATCTAAAAACTCTTAAAGGAGGAAATATATCTCGACCCATACCATGACTATTGAGAAATATTTATTATATTGGAAAAAACACTCCTTCTAGAATCATAGGTATAGACTTGAAAAATTAAAGAAATATGTCCCATTTTGAAAAATCCTAATATGATCCTCCAAGTTATTGAATATTTTCATAAAGAAATGTTTGGATCCCAAATTGAGTTATACATACCCTCTAGGGCACCAAAATTTCTGGTTATAGCTTATTAGATATTTTTTTGATGGCCATAACCCTATAAACTTCCCTATAAGAGCGTGATCTTGCATATGTTTAATTTTTTCCACAATTTTGGATGATGTAACCTCATATTTGGGGATTTTCTCTACTTGAGGAATACATGAACTCTCTTTTACTTTCTTCCCTAGTGATATCTTTGGTCTGATTTTATATCCTTGAATATCTCCCCTATAGATTTCATTTCTTGTTCGGGTGGATCTTGCATGCAACTGGTTAATCCAAATGTATTAATGCGTATGAGTGTATCTTTTGCATTCTGAGTTATGGTGTATATGGCAGCTAGGATGTTGCAGTAGATGGGGTTTGGTTCCCCTTGTATAAAAAAATGCATTCTCTTGAATCTAGTTATTGACATACTTACATCATTGTTGGTTTGTCTAAGATTTTTGCAGAGCTCCAAGTCCAATTATATTTATATGTTCATTTGCATTTTTATTTTATATAAAATTTCTGAATTTTAATATAATGGTCAATGAATAAACTTAAACATGTGCAGTGCATATGAGTTTCAAGAATTAAAAAATAAAATTCTATATGTGTTACATATCATGATGTATTTAAGAGTGATTTTTCTTTTATCTACTATGTATTATAGTTAGAAATTGGAATTACATGATACAATTGTGGGATTTTCCATTGATAGTGATAATCATGATAATGTCTATCTATTCTAGAAGATGAAATCAATAGGTGAACTCTCTTAGTATTACCATTTTGATAGTAATTATAGGTTTACTTAAAAAGATAAACATGTGCATATCCCCTACTGATTACCATGATTTACAAAAAAAACCATTGACTGAAGAAAAATAATTAAACTAAGATATTTGATAATATTAACATGTTATTAAACATTGATTGTGAATATACATATATATATATATATATAATTGAATAAAATTCCTATGGTTCTATTGATATAATGATTTTATTAATACAAATTAAAATTTATATGCATATCTATAAAATGGTCATAAGGATAGTCACCACTAACACACAAAATTTTAGGAAATAAGTATTAGTTTAGAAAATAATCTCAACATAAGGATGTATTATTGTAGAAAGATAAATTATAACATCATATAGATAAAAGAGTGGATCATGAAGAGGAGGAAGTCAATTATCCAATGGATCCTTTGGAAGGAGTACCCATTTTTGTTAATTGTAATAGGAGTGGAAGAAAGTATAGGTAATAAGGGCTTTCTTAGAGGAGAATTGTTAATGCCTTGGGGAAAACACACACACTATACAAATGAATGGTTTTATGAATATATTTTTTTATTTTTCATAGTTTTATATTAAGCTTGACATTTCTAGGCTTCCATAAGGATATGATTTAAGGATCTAGTTAATTATTGTAAATGAACTAATTAGGGGAATATATCCATGATCATACTATAAAATTTGGAGTATTTAGATGATTTTACTATAAAAAAGGCTCAGAACTTGAAATTTGGAGTTATTCTAGGTAATGTTGAGTGACTCAAGAAGGGTGAAAACAAGATCCAAATATGTAGACAAGAATATGGTAAATTCATCTTTTGGAAATTTTGATCCAAGTATTGAACAATAGTTTGTAGGAAGCAATCGATAGATAGGGTAACTATGGGGGATTTTGCTAATATCCATGTTGTAGTCTCTACGAAGAATCCATTGAAAATTAAGAATAATAAGAAGTGTATAAAGGTAAATATTTCCAACATAAATTTGGTTCTTGGAGAAGATATCATGTTGGATCGAGCTCTAGAGATGGTAGGGAAGTCTCAGAGGAGTAGATTCAATGGGAAAAAATGCATAGAGCAATCCCTTAGAAAATGGGGAGCATGTACGAGGTTTGGTCTATGGATACACCTCAACCCTAAAATAAATGTTTATATGTTGCCTAGGGTTTTCATTTAAAAAAAAAGGAGATGCAATGTTATTAGGAGTAAGCATTGTTTTCATTGAGGAAATGGAATCCAAGAAGCAAATTTTACTCAACCCAATTGGGTCAAACTACCTATCCTACCCTTAGAATTATGGTATTTATATATTTTTAAATGAGATAAGGGATGTTTTGGGTTCCTTCATAGATTTTTATGACAAATTTTCAAGAAGTTTTAGTAGGACAATAACTAAGATCATTGTATATTTGATAGGATAAAAGGATCACCATAGGTAATTGACATCAAAATTGGAAAGTGGGGCTATTAACACTTACTTGACTAATAAAAGTGTCCTTTGATTGCACTTGATGTCATGCACGTGGAAATATCACAAATGATTTTTTATTAAAATATTCCAAGAGGTTTTGGAGGAAAAATACCTAATTTATTAAAGAGAGGACTCTAAATATCACTAAAGGACATAAATCCCTAAGAGGAATGGTTATTTTGAAAAGAAAGTGAGAGGTTCAAGAGAAGAAATAAGTCTCAGAGGGGAAATATTTTGATTGTTTGGAAGGAAATTTTGTAGAATAAATGGTGAAGTTAACTCATTAAGGAAGGAAAAACTAAAATTTTAAGTTGATAAAATTGCAAATGAAGAAAATACAAAGGTTTAGAACTAGAAGAACAATGAAGTAATATGTAGTGGAAATGATCCAAATCAAAATTTTTGAGGAAGACCTAAGAATACCTTGGTAGAATTAGTCATAATTTCAAATCTAAGACTACTTAATTGTAGTAAGTATGCCATTCCCCCTTTTTTGAAATACTTATGGAATCTTTCACTCCATTAAATCCCTCTCTAGTGTTAAAAATATATTAGCAACATATTTACTAACTTTACAAGCACTATTACTTCAAAACCAACACTTTAGCCTAAAAACCTATATGTTAGGGTCATAAAAACTAAAATTAACCTATGAATTGAAAAGTGTTGCCCCAACATCACCATTTTTCTCAAGGTTAAAAATAGAACTTATTTGAAAATCAAGCCTTAAAAACTCATATTGCTATAAAAAATCTTAAAATCTCTCCCCAAATCCAAAAGTGATGCTCAGAAATCACCACCATTTTTTCTAGGGTCAAAATTAGAACCTACTTAAAACTTGTCTATAACAACTAGCATCTGTAGATAGAGAATTAGGATTTTCCATAGTGATATTTGAAATTTGTCTAGGTTTTGAAATCCATAATCGAATCCATCTTAATGACAATAGTCGAAAAGAAAGATGAGGCAAAGCGAAGGTATAAGTACAAAGAAAAAATGGCAAATGGGAAGAATGATCGACAAAGAAAAATCCTAAACCTAAAATGGTCAACTGAGAGAACCTAGACCTAAACGAAAATATATTTAATTAATATAATTTATTGAAGATAATCCTAAGATAATAAAATTATCTAAATCTATATATAATAATATCTATTATTATTATTATTAATCTAATTATTACAAACATATCTAATAAAAGATATTACAAACAATAACTATACATTATTAGTATTATTATTATTATTATTTATTAATGCCTATAATATAAATATCTTAACATCAATCATATAATACACACAACGATACTAATATTCATAATATCTAAAATTAATCTAAATAAACCTTATATATATATATATATATATATATATTATATATATATATATATATATTATATTATGTTTATTGAAATTATTAGATATTTAGATTATAGGTATTATTAACATTAATAATATAAAATAGTATAATAACAAGGGTAATACTTGCAAGGCAACATAGTACGTACCTCTACCACTAATTAATCGATTAATTCCATGCTTCTTTTTGTGGGTCCCACATTTTCTCATTATTCAAAAAATCCCCATTTCTGTAATTCTTGTTATTTACGCATTTGCAGAAGTGTGGGAAGTGTAGACTACAGAGGGGTAGTAAATGTTTTAACCATGGATTGTGAAAATGGGTAGTGAATTTTTTCATAATGTAGAGGGAAAAAATGGAGTCAAAAGTTTTATTGCATGAAGCGATTCTTTGCATTCGTTTATCTCTACACATAGCTCTTGTTTGCACGTCCACACTTCGCACATGTGACCTCCCAAAAATGTGTCTTAGAATTATAACGGAATATGAAGATTTTTTGATACATTGTATAAAATGTGGAGGTGTAGATTCATACATTGTGCATATTCATACATTGTACTAAAAATAGTTAGTAGTTACATATTAAAAGGAGACTTCATCTAATATAGATACTAAGTTTCTATTTAAAGTTAAAATAATTTCGTGTCTACAAAATAAAGTTTCACAACTCTATGCGAAGGAAGGAAAAATCATGTGCACAAATTACATTAAGTGTTGAGTGCAGTAGGGTAGTCAATGTTTTCATTTTGTGGAGTGTAGAGTCAGAGTTGAAGGTTTTAAATTTGTGGGTGGTGCGTAGGGGTAGTGAACATTTTCATTGTGCAGAATGTAAAGGTGGATTCAAAGGTATTATTGAGCACTAGCACTAGCGATAGTCACAATGTCAATGTTAGTGCTCTGGAATATTTTTCTATACCTTCACACTCATAATTACCCATTCTCCGCACATCCACACATGTGGCCGCCCAACAATGTGCCTTAGGATTTCATTGTGTGGAGTCTAGACACTAATAGTGAGAAAATAATGACCAATATTATATATTAGTGAATTTTTATAGAGTTTGTATATTATGTGGATTTGTATATTGTGTGCTTATCCATTTTACATGTGTAGAAGAAGCTTTCATTATGTGGAATATGAAGATAGGGGAGAGGTGCAATGCAAAGGAAGGAGAAAGGGTGTGCGAAAAGTGCAAAGGGGCAATGAACATTTTCATTGTGTGGATTGTAGAGGAATAGTGAATGTTTTCATTGAGTAAATTTTTGAGGGTCAGTGAATGTTTACATTGTGCAGAGAGGAAGTGAATGTTTTAATTGCGCATGGTTCCTTATCTTCACACATACCCCTTTAGCTTTGGTCATGAGTATAGGGCATAGAAAAGTGTATCTTATTGCAATTATCATTTGTATTCAATTTTACAATTGAATTATGTTCAAGAAAAGAAATCCACTTCAAATGGTGAGTCCAGTATAATTAGATAGTTGCTCTGTTTAAATAATCACTACCCAAAATATCTTTGGTGCACATATATATGGATTATTTAATGAAAATAAACATAAATACTCATAAAATATGGGGAGGGCTAAAAAAATATGCATAGGAAGGAGCAAGGGTGTGCGGAAAGTGTATATTGCACAATCACATTTAGCATTTTCGTTGTGCAGAGGGGCGGTGAACAATGAATGCACTTCCCACACTTTCTCATTATACATAATTTAAAAAGATAAAAAAATTCCTACATTTTTTGGAATGCATGATGAATGCAATAAATAGTTTATTTTGTTATCTTAAATCAATTTAAAATAATAGAAATGAGACAAAAACTAAGAAATATATATATATATATTATATATAAATATATATATATATATATATATAATATATATATATATATATATATATATATATATATATATATATATATATATATATAAAATAATAATGCTTTGTTTACGAGAAGTTCTTATTTTGCTTAAGATTAAAAACATTTTATATCAAGCAAACATATATCCATAAATTCAATTTGCATAAAATAAATATATCAAGTTGATTTCGAAATGAGGAAAAGCATTTTATTATTTGGAATAAGGAGATACATGGGAATCACAATGAAATCCTTTCCCGTACCACTACACTCTGCACAAATTTAAAATATTAAAACATTCAACATTATTCATATTTCATAGATAATATAAGTACTAAAATTAAAAAACTCTTAACTAAATTTCTATTATGAATTTTTTCCAGATGTATGTATGATATAGTATAGGATCTCATAGCATAAGTCTCGAACATTAAGAAACACAATTATAGTAACAAGAAATGTATCGAGATTAAAATTCCTATCATCATAGCAATGATTAAAATAAATACTATACACTGAACATATATCTGCAATTTAAAACTATTATCAACTATTCATTTTCATTTTGATTAGTAACAAAATATTAGATATAATATAAAAGTTAAAAGCACATCCTCAAAAAATTGTGTTCTATTAATGTTTTTGAGCAATGTCACAAAATTCAGATCCATACAAGATCTTACGCAAAACATTAATAAATATGATCTTCAACGGAAGTCGCTTATATCAGTAATGAAAATGCTTAGCAACTCATCTCATCAACTCATTCACTATGCTATTATAGAATATTCTCTTTAATTGTCTGCTCCTACATTCTAGGGAAAATGAGTAAACAAAATAACTTAAAATTTATCTTTGAAACAAAGATATCTAGTAAAATGAAAGCATGTGTAGATGGAAGAGATTATGTAGTTGAACCTACATTTATGTTTGATGTATAAAGAATTTATCAAAATCCTACTACCTAATCATAAAATTAAATGTGTTTGTCCCAATGGGGACTAGGATTGGGCTCCCATGAACTGTGATATGGAAAAAGGAAATTGCAAAATAAAATAAGGAACCAGATTAAGAAATTAGTTTAGGTGACATTAACACAATTAACAAATCTCAATAATTAAATACTAATACACAGAAAAATGAATGTGTCAAGATTTAAGGACACTTACAATATGCGAAACCATATATGGTGATTGTTTGACTATCAACTGCCCTTCGGATCCATGATGTCTCAAACTAATCTCTCTAACATATCTTTAATGAAATATTTCATTGGACTGGTTATAATCTCAACATAGCATGTTGATTGAATATTTGCTTCTCAATCTCCATAGCCTATTTTTGTAATTGAGAAGCTAAGATAGACTTCTTTTCATTAATACTAACAAAATTAGTTATCCATTTGCTAATTTATTCTATAGAAAAATTAGTTATGTCATCAAACTTTCTTGTTAGTGACTCTTTTAGCCCTTTCAATTCAACGATTAACATATATTTTATGATTAATTTAGAGCTGTGTATGATGCATGGAAAGTTCAAATATTGAACAATTTGCAATGCCTTCAGAAACACATCACTTCTTCTATTCTTTATGCTTTCCCATTCAGAAATAATGTTTTCTAGTGTGCTAATATTTTAGACCATCCAATTTGGATCTGCTTCACTCGATTAACATTTGGGAGTTTTCTATCCAGATCATAAAACAAACCAAGTCTCTGAATACAAGTAAGTAAGTCATTGTTAACATTAACTTTAACCAAATCAAAAAATGAGTTAATTCCCTATGCTAAACATAGTAGATTAGAAGTTCTTTCCCATGCAAGTTCAACAATTTCTAATATTTGGCATATATTAGTGATAATATGAGATTTAACAACATTAAGAATTTTCAGAGCTTTTTTAGGTCCATGGGATGTGCTAGGAGTAGAAATTGCATATGGTAGTGCCCATATTTCCAATGGAGTCATTAACAAAGGACTCAGATTTAGAGCATCCTCTAGCTCTTTTATTCTTGCTTTCAACACCAAGTTCTCTACTTCTTTTTGACAAATAGACACTGCAAGTGTGTTCCCAGTAGCTTGATGCAATCTCATGAGTCCACTGGCTTCTATTCCACACACATCAAACATTCGTTTCTACTTTATCAATACTTTTTTTTTTTTTTTTTATTATGGACATTTACTTATTCAATTTTTAATTTTTTACTGTCCTTGTCATTGTTTTCATCTTGAAAACTGATAGGGAAATCATCAAAAGTAGTAGCTTCTTTGGAAAGTTGCTCCATTATTTTCTAATTTTCCACCAAAAAAGTATTGTCCCAATCAGGTAGCATATCACTTTCAGTTTCCACGTTCATAGATTGTTCAATCCTTCCTATTTTTAGGGGACTTTTGGATTTGGTTAATTCAATGATGTGAGTTTTATCTTGAATGAATTTCTAAGGAGGCTCTTCATCATATCTAGTAGCTTATAGGTAACCATGAATCAATTTTACACTTGTAGTATCATTTCTCTTGCTTTTCCTGGAAGATAAAATTGGACCAGTACCGAATGTGAAAGGTGAAGATTACTGCGAAGGGATTGCACCTCTTTGCTTGTACTTTATTTTCGTGCTATTTCTCTCTTCTTCAACAATTTATTTAGTACTCTTTATTGGTTCTTGGTTGTTGCTTGGAGCACTGTGAATCTCTTTGATTTGCTCTGCAACTCTAGTAAACAAGTTCATGTATCTAACAACACCTAGGCATGTAGCAAATAGGTTTTCTAGATCAAAGCCTTGACATACTTCAACTTCTTTTAAATTAAAAATATGCAAGACTTTGCAAGATCAACAATGTGAGCCACATTATAAATAGTGACTTTTCTAATAGTAAATGGAAAAGAAATAAATAGTTTTTTTCTTTTTTCTGTTCAAATATAATTAGGAAATCATAGTATTGTCTACAACCTTCTGCAAAAAAAATACCCATATATAACAATTCTTGGAAGCAACAATGGTTTACCTTTAAACCCATAAATTCAAATAATCGTATTATTTTCTCTTTCTTTGTGTACCCCTTTTCCCCACAGGAAAACTTGGGCTTCGATAGATATTCGATGAGGCTCTTGTCCAGTCATCATGTAAATGATTTTCTTTACAAATACATCTTGGATAGAAAAAAAATTTAAGCAAATTCCCACTTCCACAATATGGGATACCAAAATCATGTCGTTTTTTCATTAGAATTAAATTTAGGTTTATGGGGTGGGTCATGAAAGGCATGAGTCTAGACGAGGGATGTTATCAGGTATGCCATCATGAAGAATCTATTCCTTTTGGACAAGAGTCACTAACTAAAAATATAATTCTTTTGAAATAAGATCAAGCCAGTCGAATAAACAATTTCTTTTATATGAATAATAGAGAAGATGGAGAATGGATTTGGGGAAATTGGCTATATTTTCTTGGCCCATCAGATGCTCACAGAGTCAATAGAATTCTTTAAACAAGTTTATAAAGAAAGAAATATCTACAATGGAAAGATCAGAAGGAAGTTGAGAAGTTGGCGAATTGAATTCTTGAATAATGTCCATGCCCCCTGCTTATGACTCTAGAAAACTATTTTCTTGCAAACATTTTAAGCATATGTTTAGTTTTGGTAGCTTGAATATGCATCTGAATGCCTCTGGAATCAAAGGAATAAGAGCCTTCTATACTGCTAGCATAATTTTTCTCATGTTTGAATCAAAATTCTTTGTGCACTAATAGATCATTTTTCTGAAATTAAACACTTCTAGAACACATGTAGCATTTTTTAATCTGCTAGAAAAAATATTATCACTATTCTTCTCTTCCATTAATAGATTCACATATCGTTGATACACATCAAACCACTTAAAGCTATCATTGATAAGCACAAGTGAGTTAATCGTATCAGTGCAAATATCTTCTTTCCTTCCTCTGCTAGATATTTTTAGTTTGTACTTTTAAAATATTCTCTCAATCAGTAATGTTTTCAATGCCCTTTAAGTATATGTTTCTTGATATGATAAATAATTACCATCCATTACTTTTTTGTGTGTGAAATATATTTTACAAGACACTCTCAATAAATATAAATTCAAGATAACAAAGATGACTTTTACGGGAAGTAGTGGAAATAAATCTTGAAATTCCGAAACCATCTACTCCATTTACTTGACACTTTGTTGTTGCCTTAATATCATAGATATACATATCCTAAGTGTTAGAATTTTATGAGCCAAATTAAATGTGAATTCTTTGTGATAATGACAGTTAGCCTATAGGTTGTCAATAATAACCATAAGTTGAAAGGTGTGCAAAGACAACTGTAAAGAAATATTGTGCAAAAACCTGGCAAATTTTCTCTATTACAAAATGAGTTCATAGTTTGGTTGGAACCCACTCCTGTGTTGATTTCAGTTGGCTCTATTTTATGGAAATAACATTTTGTATTTGGAAACACTTACCATTCCCTATTAAGTGTCGATTCTCTAATTCACCGAAAGAATGCCGAAACATCTTAGTATTGAGTTAATGTCATTATACAAAAGAGGACAATTTAGAAAAGACAATCTGCAGAATAATATATTTTTCATTTGTACATGATGCTAATTTCTAATTTTGTGTTTTTTCTATTTTCGTTGTGCTTCTTTTGCACTCATTACAAGGACTTTTATTTTTCCATTGTGCATTGTGCTTAGTATTCCCTTCTACACAAATAAATCTATATATAATAGTGCTCAATATTTGATCAATAAAAATTTTTGGACTCCACATAATGCATGAATATGCACCTCCGTACTTCAAGAAATGTTTAAGAAATTCCAAGACATATTTTTGATCAACCACATGTGTAGAATGCAAAGGTGTGGAGAAAACTACATAGAGTTGCATTTCATTATGCATAGTGTGAAAGTGCAGATGCAACAATAACAACAGATAGCCAAAACGATTACCGAAATGAAGAATTATCAAATAACTACAACATGCATATTAATGCATCAAATACTTATTACTATCTTGCAATATTGAAGTAGGTGTCTTTTTAATATGTTTGAATACATAATGTTATGTGGGAAAATGAGTGTGCGGAGCGAGGAACATAGACTTTCTTTCACATTTTTTTGGTCCTCGTTCCATGCATGTATTTACCACATGGCAATATATATTATTAATCAATTAATAATATGGGACGATGTTGCAAAGGGAACTTTATTTTGTATACATGAAATTATTAAAACTTTAAGCAAAAGCTTAGTATCCATTAGTAAGTGAAGTGTCTTTTTAATGCGAGTGAGTAACAAGTATTTGATGAGAGAATGAATGTGTGGAGCAACAAACCTAAAATTTAATTCGTAATGTGACAAAAAATTTCATTTGCAATGATACCATCCTCTACATAAATTTCCTATTGACAAATTTCTTCCGTACACTCGTCTTGCCAAATTCTTTCAAATACTATATGCATTTGTGATACTAACTTTGTGAACTAAATACTTATTATTGGATATTCAATTGTGTTTTTCTAACGTGTGTAAGAAAGAACTATTGTGTAGGAGAAGTGGGTGAGTAGAGCAAGGAACAAAGACTTTTTCTGTGAAATGTTTTGTATTTTCGTATGCATTCAATATTATTGAATATCATAACAAGTGGATGTTGTTACATGTTAAGATTGGAAAACTAGAAACGTTAAGTTTTTTTAACAAATCTATAAACATTTTATACGATGAATTTGGCGTTGAAAGTCCAAGTGTTGTCATGAATATGCATAAAATATAAAAAGAAATTCAAATCCATGTTGATTTAATTAATGAAATTTCCAGATGGTAAGATTTCTTTCAAATAAAATTGAATGATTGAAAAAGCTTGTGGTATTTTATAAAAAATAAGGATGCATATGCATGTGAAAAACATATAAAGAGCAATGATGATAATGATCACTTTGATGAAGACCCAATTACAAAAACACTATAACATCGATTTAAAAATTCGTATAGTATTTATGATCTTTGTGATTTTCACTCGAGAACAAGTGTGCGGAGTAAAAAACAAAATATTTCTGCCACAAAGTTCCACACTTCCACATGCATTCTCCCTCCACATTGTTCTCTCACATACCTTCTTTCCACACAATTCTAGTTTTTAAATGATCAAAGCCATTTAATATTAATCACGCAACACAATGTATTTACGAACACTTACATGCAGAGTGCAAATAAGTGAAGGAAGCTGTGTAGAAAAATCTTCCATTGCGCTTCTTTTATATCTTTGCACAAACACACACGTTCCTACTAAATTGCAGTAATAAAAGGCTTCATTTGACTTGTGCCTTAGTCAAATGGATAAATTCAATTTCCCACATCAGTAGGAGGGACATGGCCAAATCACTCAGTTAAATCAATCAATTCAAGTTTGTAGGCTAGAAGTAAAGTTGTGCATGAGTTGATTGCTAAAATCTCGCAATCTAGTGGAGTTATAGCTAGTTAAACTCAGTTATCTAAGCTCTAGTCTAGAATAGAGTCATTAGGAGTTCAATATAGTAGTATAACCATTGCTAACTCACGGATCTCTCAGTTAACTGATCAATTTACTAAAAATAACCCTAGTATACATGGAATTTGAAATGCCTAGTTGAAGTGGAGGAAAAGGCACATTGTAATTGTTAATTGTATACTAGTTGAATGTACAAGTTTTGTAATGGAGTAGGTGATTAATTCCACCAGGATTTGCACAAGGAACTAGGGAATTGTTCTATTTTTTAGGGGCTAATTCCCTCAAGGATTTCACAAGGAAATAGGAGGAAGAATGAACCCTATTTGGGATAATTGTTGGTCAAAGTAGGTAACAGAGCGGGAGATCAATATTGTAGTGTAGTTGTAGCTTCAAGGATTGAAGCAGACATTGTAATAGATCCATATTCTCATTTAATTCAATACAAAATAGAGGAGAGGTTTTCCCCAGTTGGTTTCCCCAGGAAAAATATTGTGTTCATTGTGATTTAGTGGTTGCATGTTATTGCATGTGTTTCTATTGTGTGTTTTCCTTTCCGCGTATTGTGTAGAAGAAATTTGTGTCTATTAGTTTTAGTCTGAATTCATAAACAATTGCAAATTTTGAGTTATTTCTGCATGGTATCAAAGCTATTGAAGATGAGATAGAAACCAATTTCCATATCTTCTCTTAAAAAATATATTTGCAGAGTTTTTGATGCAAATCTTATTTAACACAAGAACAATGTATTTCAATGGATTGAGGCTTGAGTATGCATTGGAGGGAAGCTCAAATTTTTGTTCTTGGAAAAACATTATGGAATTTGTCCTGGATGACAATGGAGTATGTGAATATACACAAATTGATATTCCAAAACTAGTAGCATCAAACACACAAGCACTTGCTTAGTGGAAGAAAGACACAACAAAATCCATAAGGATTATTTGGGAGGGTGTCAGGGATCATGTGGTTTCGAACTTGCATGGAAAGGAGAATCCATTTTAAATGTGGAAAAATCTTATAGATCTATTCTAGAATAACAATGATGCTAGGAAATTGGCATTAAGAGATAAGCTCTACAACATTGAAATGGGTAAAAATGAAATTGTTGTTTAATACCTATCCAGATTCACTAAGGTTCATCATGAACCTAGAGGAGTAGGAGAAAATGTGACATCATATGAACATGTGAGCTTAGCACTTCTTAGCCTTTCAAATTCCTGGTACAACTATCAAAATTTAGTTAATGGAAGACACAACCTAGCATATTGGGAGAGACTTTGGTATGATTTGGTTTAAGAGGAGATTAGAAGAAACACGAGATGTTGTCACATCCAAATCCGAGGAGGAAGAAAAATTTCACTATCAAGCAAAGGAAAGAAGGCCCAAGGCAAGGTAGAATCCAACCAGAACCATGGAAAGAATAAAGAACTCAATAAAATCAAATGTTTTCACTACCATGAATATGGACACTATGTAACCAAGTGTCTACACAAGAAATCTGGGAAGAAGCCTACATAAGCAATAGGAGGTGATGCTCTCACATCACAATTTGAGTTGGATTTCACCCTCATTTCATGCATGGAAAGTACTGTATGAAGCAATGTATGGTGTATTTATATTCTAGAGTTTTATTTGATATGATAGGATGTAGGGATTTCTTTAACAAACCTGGAGGAGAAGGACTTACAATTACACATAAAACTTGGAGATGATGCAAAGTATAGTACCAAAGGGATTGGCATTGCCACCTTTAAGAGGGAATCAGGTTCCCATGTTCCCCTAAAGAATGTAATGTATGTGCCTTGTCTGTAGAAAAAATTAGTTTCTATAGCTGTAATTGAAGATCGTGGATATGACGTGGTGTTCAGTAAGGGGAAAGATTATCCGAAGCATTTTTCTACTAGACAAGTAAAAAAAATAGGTGTTCAGGTTGAAAATATCTAAAAGATAGAGGCAGATGCATGCACTGCATTGAGAAACAAGGAATAACATGTTCAAGGCCAATATGTTGGAGAGATATGGAATAGGTGCATGGGACACCTACACCATGGATATTTGAAAAAAAATGTAGCAAATCACCATTGGATTTCCAAAATTCAGTCTTGATCAATATGATGTGTGCAAGGGATGCACTGTTGGAAATATGTCAAATCCTCCTTCCAGGGCCAAGACAGTAGAGCTGGAGCCATATTGGAGTGAGTTCACTCATATGTGTGTTGACCATTTTATAGAATCTTAGATGCAAAGTACATGTATTATGTGATTTTTATAGATAATTTTTCCTGCAAATGCTGGATCTATTTCATGAAGTAGAAAGATGAGGTTTATTAAAAGTTTGATAAATTTAAAGCCTTAGCTGAAAATGAGAATGGACAAAAAATTAAATCCCTAAGAAGTGATAATGATGGAGAGTATATGTTTAATTCCTTCAAATAACTATGTGCTAAGGAGGGTATTAGAAGGGAGTTGGCTACACATCACAAACCACAACAAAATGTGGCAATAGAGAGGAAAAATAGAAGCATTGTAGGGGTTGCAAGAGTAATGTTGCATGATTTGTGGGCATAAGCATGTAATACAACTATTTATTTGTAAAACAGGAGCCCTCATAAGATTCTTGGAATCATCACACTTGAAGAGGCTTCCTCTACGAGGAATCCAAATTGTATCCAACTTCACATTTTTGGATCCATGGTCTATTGTCATGTCTCTAAATATAGCAGGAAAAGTTGGAGGCCACTGCAGAAAGGGGGATATTTGTATGATACATAGAGACACCTCATATTTAACGGGTGTAAATTCCTTCACTCAGATGAATGTGATGAGGAGAGATGTTTGATTTGATGAGGAGAAGAACAAGATAAGCTCTCTAGAGCGAGAATTGACCATTCCACCCTAGGAGGAGCTTATATCTCCAAAGGAGGAGCCTTAGTTAGATCCAAAAGATGTTGTGGAGAAGCCACATATGGAGGAGTAGAGAGGAGGTAGAGTAGAGGCACCCACTTACACAAAGCCTTCCAGAGAAGGGAGGAAGAGAACGAGAGAGGCAGGCATATTAGTACAAGATACTTAGGAGCATGTTGGAGCTCCTAGGTCCTTGTGCAAATAGAAGATATCACCTGAAAAATATACAGTATATATGGCACTCATGACAAAACTAATTGATTCCGAGTCTTCTTTATTTAAGGAAGCAATTTCCGAGTAGGTGTGGGTGGATGTAATGGTGGAGAAGTATGACCCCATAATAAAGAATGATGCATGGGAGGTTGTACTTAGACCCGAGGGAAAATATGCTATTGGCTCCAGGTGGGTGTATAAGGTCAAACTTGCAGTTGATGGCAATGCTAAGAAGTACAAGGAAAAATTTGTTGCCAAATTATTCTCACAAGTTGAGGGAGTTGATTATGAGGATACTTTTTCCCATGTGGTAAGATATTCTTCTATCAAGACCATACTAGCATTGACATCACAAATGGAGTGGAAGATCCACAAGATGGATGTTAAGAATGCCTTACTAAATGGAGTAGTTGAGGAAGAGATTTACATATAGAATCCCAAGGGATTTGAGACATTTGATAGGGAGACACATATGTGTAGACTTAGGAGAGACATTTATGGTCTCAAGTAGGCACCTTGTGCTTGATACACTCACATTGATTCCTATATCATTAGATTGGGCTTCACTAAGAGTGAAGAAGATGCCAATATCTACTACTTTTTGGTAGATGGCAATCTTCTCATCTTAGTCTTATATGTAGATGATTTGATACTAACAAGAGATGAGAGGTTGATCTAGTCTAATAAGGAGGACCTTGAAAGAGAGTTCGAGATGAGGGGCATGGATTTGATGTACTAATTGCTTGGTTTGGAGTTGTGGAAAGGAGATGGAGAGCTATTTGTTAGTTAGGGGAAGTAAACATATGAAATCCTTTAGAGATTCCATATGTAGGACTGCAAGCCCATGGAAACTCCTTTAGCTACTAACTGGAGGAAAGAGGATGCTTCTACAGGAGAGGCAATAGTTGACACTATCTAAAGACAAATGGTGTGGTCCTTGTTGTACTTGGTGAACACAAGTCTCAATATTTCTTTTGCAGTTAATCAACTTATTCAATTTATGATGGATCCTACCAAGCTTCACTGAAAATCAACAAAACATGTTCTTAGATACCTCAGAGCCACAATATATTTTGGATTATGGTACAAGATGACTAATGGAGTGAAGCTCCAAGGCTTCACAGATGAAAATTGGGTAGCGAGTCCATTAGAGAGGAAGAGAACATCAGGATCTATTTTCAGTTTTGGGTCAGCAACAATTTCTTGGTATAGAGGGAAGCAAATATATATAACACACAACTCAACAGAGGCCAATTATATGGCTACTAGTCAAGAAACATGCAAGACTATTTAGATGAGGAAGATCCTCATTGGTCTCTTCAGTTAGGGGATGGAGCCTACATTGATTCACTATGATATCAAAGTTGTATCAAACTCTCTGGAAATCCAAAGTTTCATGATAGGTCCAAGAATATAGACATCATGTACCATCACCTAAGAGATTGTGTGCATAGGACGACATCATGTTGCAGTACATTCCTATAAAGGAGAAGGATGCAAGCACCTTGACAAAGGATTTGTCAAGAGGTGAGTTTGAGTTCCACAGGAGTAGGATTGGGGTGGTTAAGAACCCTTTTCTTGCTAAGAGGGAGTGTTAAATTGTAGAAATACAATGCTTCATTTGACTTGCGCCTTAGTCAAATGGAGAAATTCAATTTTTCTCATCAATAGGATGACTTGAGTTGTAGTAAGTAGGAGTGACATGGAGAAATCACTTAGTTAAATCAATCAATTTAAGTTTGTAGGCTAGAAGTAGAGTTGTGCATGAATTTATTGCTAAAATATAACAATATAATGGAGTTATAGTTAGTGAAACTTAGTTATTTAATATCTAGTCTAGAATAGAGTCAATAGGATTTTAGTTGAGTAGTATAAATATTGGTAACTCAATGATCTCTTAGTTAACTAATCAATTTAATAAAAATATCCCTGTTCATGCATGGAATTCAAATTTCCTAGTTTAAGTGGAGGAAAAGGAACATTGTAATAATCAATTGTATACTAGTTGAGTGTAAAGGTTTTGTGTTGGAGTAGGTGATCAATTCCTTCCATATTTGTGCAAGGAAATAGGAAATTATCTTATTTTTTAGGAGCTAATTTCCTCAAGGATTACAAAAGGAAATGGGAGGAAGGCCTAGGCCTATTTTGGTTAAGTATTGGTCAGAGTAGGTAACAGAGTAGGAGATCAGTATTGCAGTATGGGTGTAGCTTCAAGAATTAAAGTAGACATTGTAATAGATCCATATTCTCATCTAAGTCAATACAAATCAAAAGAGGGGTTTTTACCAGTTGGGTTCCCTAGGAAAAATACTGTGTTCATTGTGATTTACTGGTTTCATGTTATTGCATGTGTTTCTATTATGTGTTTTCCTTTCCATAGATTGTGTGGAAAAAAACGTGTCTATTTTTTAGTCTAAATTGATTAGAAACTACATATTTCAAGCTATTTCTACAGTTCCTTGCTTCACATAAGCACTCTCCTGCACTGTCATAATGGGATTACCCTATTACAACAATTTAACATATCTCCAGTGTAATATATTGTTTGCTTTCATTATATGGATGTGGAAAAAAGAAAGTGCAGAGTGCGAAGCCACCTCTGCGCTCCACAAAATCAAAGCCAGGGAGATTTCCATGCTAAGAAGAAAGAGGATGGATTAATCAATGCTTTATTTCTGCTGCCAAAGTGCGAAGATGCAGAACAAGATTTATTTGTGTTTCTTCTACACATACGCATCTTCAAACCTCACATAACGGAAGTTTCTTTCATATGTCACAGTGAAATTGATGTATTATTTTTGTGGGGACTTAAATTTGTGAGCACAAGATTTAACAATTTCAATAATCAAAAGTAAAAACGAAACTCAAGAAATCAATAAGAATTGCAATTGGAGATTTTAGCACAATTGAAAAATTTGTATTGTTCTATACTTTGTCTAACACTACATACATATCACTATTATTAGTATCCATAGATTCAGAGGTCATTCAATCCTAGACCTATTTGGCTCTCTGTAAATATTACTCACGAGTCAATACCATAATTTCTTTACATCGATCTGAAATCGCTTTCACATAATGAAATTCATACTAAGCAACTAGATTAAATGCAATCAAGGTAATTTAATATGTAGAATGAAAAGAGCTTTCTTTGTATTCATTTTTCTTTGCACTTTCACACTGCACAACTGCACAATTCTTTATATACATGGATTCATTTATCCTCTTTATCAAAATTATAATTCATAATTTTCATAAGCCAAAAAATCATTCAAGCCTCTTTCATTCTATTCCCATGTGCAAATATTCCATACAACCAAAAAATATTTTTCTTCAGCAATTCTCTTCTAAAAAACCATGCTAGTCATTGTTGGTGATATTCATAAGTGGCTTGTCACCAAATTATCATTTCGAAAAAATAAGATCAATATTATTTATCAACAAGCTAAATATGTTAACAAGAATATCTAAAAATCATATAAGAATTATCATAACAAAATATAGCCCTAGCTCCATTGCACGCAATATCAATTATAACAATAAGATATATGCTGATAACTTGGTTGTGCCTTGAATCATGATCGACTTATAAAATGAGTGCAGATACGTGGAGGAAGAAAGCTTCTTCAGCACTCCACATAATGCATCAACATTAATGAGATTCTTCATTGACATTCTGTTCAACTCCCCACCCCTTTGTTTCTTCCTCTACAATTATACACTCCACATAGTTATGAAGATTATATATGAGCTTCTTTCAGACTTCGGACAACAAAATATTTGTGCACATAATGATTTTTGTTTTTGCATTTTCGGACACTATACAATGATAATTACATAATGCATTAAGTAAAATGCTATTAATCACTTGATCAATGTCTTGATTATGCCTCGATTAAACCTCAATTAATGTTAAAATAAATGATAGTTCCCACGAGAAAATATTGATTAAGTGTATGTGACATTTCACATATGGCTTCGAGGCATGCATAGAAAAACAAAAAAAGAGCATGCTTAGATTGGATTTCGATGAATATAGGTGCTCCAAAAAATTCTACGAAGAGAAAAAGGTATCTGGATATGTGGTAGTGAGTATGTACAGACATGTGACAAGCTAAAGTTTATGCACAAATAAGAAATGTACACAGGTAAAGAATTTGTTGAATTAAAGAAATACATATCATTTGATTCCTTACACAATTGTAGAAGCATATATTAATTTAGTCTTACACCAAATTGATGCATGCAACAAAAACATAGATTGGAAACTAATAAATTCAGATATAAAAACAACACTATATATCATATAAAAGCTCAAAGTATATCCTTGTAAACCTATCCAAAAACATTATCTTAGAATTCTACAGAAAACTGGCAAATAGGCTCAGAACTAGAACAAAGTAATCAACCTTTGTGATTGATGAAGAGGTTTTCCATTACACCAAAACCTACAGGTGTTGGTAAATGTTCCAAACCAGTAACTAGGATCCCTAGGGTGGAAATTATGGATTCCATAGAGGTGTGGTGATTCCTCCAACACCCCCCATCAAACACAACTCGGGGGAATCGAACCTCGGTCCAGGCTCTGATACCATGAAGAAGTTTTCCATTACACCAAAACCTATAGGTGTTGGTAAATGTTCCAAACCAGTAGCTAGGATCCCTAGGGTGGAAATTATGGATTCCATAGAGGTGTGGTGATTCCTCCAACAATTGACAAGTCATCAATAGTAACCAAGAAAGTTACAATAACAAAAATTGGATTAAGATTCAAACAACAATCACCATAGCTATGATTAAAATAAATGATGCAGATGGAATAAATATCTAAGAATAAAAAATCGTGCTAAACATTCATTTTCATTGTAATCAATTACATGCCATTGCATACAATATAAAATCTCAAAATCTTACACTCATAACTTATATTCAATCAATGTTCTTGAAGAATGATATAGAATCCATAACTATACACGTTCATATGCAAACCATTATCTAAGAATTCTTAACAAAATTGGTAAACAACCTTGTGTTAGAACATAGTAATTAGAAATTCATTTTGATTATCATTAATTACAAAACATTAGCTAATAAATAAAATCTCAAAGAAAATACTAGAGAACATATGTCCAATTAGTGTTTTTTCAGAATGTCACATAATTCAAACATATACAACAACTTATGCAAAACATTATTTCATAATTCTTTACATTAGTAAATTGACTTAGGACTAGAACACAATAATTAGAATTGAAATGAGGATTGAATATATAGTCATGGTCTAGAGAATAATATTTGTTTCATAAAAAAACTTATCAAAACCCTAACACTTAGATCACAAAAGTAAATGCATTCATCCCAATGGTGATTGGGATTGGGCTCTTGTGAACCTGTTGATGGTGTTGGACCCGCCAACATTCAAGGGATCTCCCCAATATGAAGTCCCAACTAGACCTCACTGTTATAGACATATTTGGGCATTGCAACCCCAATCATATATGTCCATAAACCAAGGGATTCTAAGTCCCTAAAAGTGTTGTTTCACACCCTAAAGGAATAAGGTCAGTTGATTACATCATCTCCCAGAAGTTCTCCATGGAAAACTGCTTAGAACTAGTCAAAACTAGACCATACAGATTGCTCAGTGCTAAGGGTGTGATGCATCTCACCTACCACATGAAAAAAGTGCGATGCATAATTAAAAGCCCTTTTCTAGGGTGCGATGGGCGAGAGTAGACAAATGGCAGAGACAGTTTGCGAGGTGGATGGTCATGGAATCTTCCATAAACTTCTCCTGTGACACTCACCTCTCTGAATTCGCCCAGGGATGAGTAAGAGATCATGAATCTCCATGGGAACCAAGAACTATTAGAGAGAGGACATTAATCAAAATCCCAGAAGCTGACTCACCCCCCTACAAACATCTATATATGGATCCCTCATCCCAAAGATCTAGAGGCTGGAAGGAAGTGCTGTTGGTTTCTTTGTGGAACGTCATAGTGTTGGGTGATCTAGCTTTTCGTGAGGTGAAGAAGGGCTTTCATGCTGGGAGGATGACACTGGGTCAGATCAATGGGTTGTAATCCTCTCTTCTACTCTTTCTATCAATAAAGCTATTTGAGTTTTCCTCCACATTCTTGTATGTTTAAGTTAATATATGCATTTGTGTGGTCAATATATATCTAGTCCTATATTGTTTATGATTGTAGATCTTTGTGCTTTGATGGTATCATGCTGCTTTGACCTTACAGGTGCTCTTTGAAGTGGGGTAAGTAAGGGAGGAGTGGAAATGATCTGTCAAAGGGGAGAGGAAACAAGTAAGGAGCCAAGCGAAAGACTGAGGTTGGTACTCTCTACTTCTCTCTCATCTACTTCTCATAAAGGAAAATACAAGTAACTTTAGTTTGTTTGTTTCTAAGATAGCTACCTGTCTTAGTGGGACTAGCAGCTCTGAATGGACACTAGATTTCCCAATAATACTCACACCGTTTGGTATAGGAGTCCCATCTGGTATGATGTCCCAGTTATCATTCTCTTAGATATTTGCCTTAGCTCTTGTTCTTCAACACATGAGAGTGTTATGCTTATAACTTCAAGAAAGTGAGGTGAGTGTGCCTGGTGAGTGCGTAATGTAACTTTGTGTATGGTTTCTCTTACTATAAAAAGGGGGAGGTAAAGTGAGCCTCTTATGAGAGGGAATAGTCCCAACCTAGGAAGAAACACATGCGAATAACAAGAAGGGTTTGTTTGGCATTCAACAGAATAGTCCACAACAGATGCAGTAGTCGTGAAAACCAAAGCTTAAAGGAAAATACATACGTCATCTAGTGGAATAGTCCACATGGGGGTGACAGTCATTAAAACAAAGAAATACACAAAGATGGTTTGCCTAATGTCCAATGGATTAGTTCACACAGATGTGACAACAGTGATAAACAATGCAACACATCTTCAAAAATATGAGTACTAATATAACTGAAGTAGTTAAGTAAACATTCATTACAAATGTTCAAAGAATAGCCTTACAAACGGATACAAAGCATGCGTGAAAATGTGGTAGCCTGAGATAGGCTACTGAATTAAGAAAAAGATCCAAGACACATATGTACACCATACATCACTAGTCCTAGTAGTGGGACATTAGAGCCAGTCCTCACTCCTCAAAGAATATATTACAGACTCTCAAGGCTATGTGGGAGGAGCCAAGGTGAAAAGTGCTTTGATCATAAAATGGGGGGGAATATATAGCTAAAGGGCTATAATTGACCCTTGCAACTCTTCAAATTCACTCATGACTATTTTACTTCCTATGAATTTTCGATGTGTGTCTCTTGGACTTCCACTTTTCATTACATTGATTACAAGAAGTATGGCCCATAGTATTGATGTGGCTGAGACGACTCATGACACAACCCTACATGACACTGTTGCCATGTACTGGCTGACTATGGTGTCCGTGTCAAGTTGTTGTGTTGCTGTGTGGTGATATGATCTTGGTATAACATTTCTTCACCTCCACATGGAAAGTGTGCGAGTTCTTTGATGGTCTTGGTCTTTTCTTGATGGTGCATGTGAATGTGTCCCTTTCGCTCGCTTGCTTAACATGCTTCATGTATTCATTCGACCACGAGAAAGTCTTCTACCATGTGCCTCTTTTCCATCCTATTCGTTGTCGCACCATTTTTCATCGATGTACCTGTTCCTACAATCACTCATGACGAGACAACATAAAATCCAAAAATATCCTAGTCTACCATGACGCATTGTTTTCCATTTTGATGCAGGTGACCAGGAGAGGGAGAAGGCACTAAGGCTGCTGGAGCACAACACAGGTTGGGATGCAGGGCTCTAGAACACTATTAGGAGAAACAATGCATATTTTAATGGGAGACAATTTTTTGTGATTTGAGACAGAAGTGATAACTACAAGGAAAAACCCAGGTGGGAGGCAGAATTGTACAGTTTCTAGGAGGAAGGTCGATGGGGTGTCGGGGAGCTATTGGGCCAAACTGTGCAATTTTTCAAGGGAGCACTAGGCAGGTCATCCAGCTGGGATCTATGCAATTTTGTTGAGGAAGAAAGTGTAGGCAGTAGGAGGCACTGGAAGAAAAATATGTGCACTTTCCCAGAGGGGCACAAAGTCGAGCTGCGGGAGCTGCTAGTCAAAACTGCTTAATCCTGAGAGACAATCTGGGCTCAGATAGTTCTGAACAGTTTCTAAGCTGGTTACTTAGTAGGGAAGAAGTATTGGACAAGACATCTCTACGAAATTCCTAAGCTGGTTACAAAACGAGCAAGAAGGGTTGGAAAGGTAGGACAACTCTATGCAATTCCTCCACTGTTTGCAGAGTGGGAAGGAAGGGCAGGACAAGACATCTCTGTGCAATTGCTTAGATGGTTTTAGAGTGGGGAAAAAGGGTTGGTAGGTTAGGATAGCTTTGCATAATTCTAGAGCTCAATATAGCCCATGATCACAACTCAATTCCTTTCTTCAGTTGACTAGCAGGAGGCTTGATGGGAGATCTTTTGGGAAGCGCAAAATGGATCGGTTTTTGGGACAATTTTTTTGCAGTTTTGGGAGTGAGTCAACTAGCTCATTTCCACAATTGCATGAAGTAGGCTACCAAAAGGATAGCCTCATGTTTTTGGCAAAAATGCAAGGTCACTGAGATTAGGTACGGTTGACGGAGGGTTATCCGGTTGACAGATTTTTAGGAAAATTAGCTAAGTGTGAAAACAAGTGTACTCATACGGACATGACAATGTGATCACACACTCAACATGACTCAATGACAAGACACCTCAAACCAACAAGAGAACATATGCTCAGTGAGACTGACTTGAAGGTTGAGAGTGACAGTTGAAATATGCCTTCGAACGACCATGATGACACTTGTGTGACAATGTTTACAACTTAGTGTGTGAGTGCCATCGAAGTCGACATAGCGAAAATAACTCATACACACAAACAGACCTTCAAAATGCAAAAAAAAAAAACATTCAAGAATGACATAGTGATCAACATGCCAAAGGACGACCAGTGATCGATCAAGCGAAGAGGGTGTGAAAACTCAACAAGAGCTCATGGGATGAGCCTGAGTGTTTGCAACCATCAAGTTAAAAACCAAGGAAGACTCCAAAATTTGGATGCATGCCAAAATTTTGAAGGGTGTTGCAGCCAATACAACAGAACCATAATGTCAAAAAGGCATCTGTAACAAAAAAAAGGAATTGCATCCAAGAATTAGATTAGTTCACGATAACGTAAAGAAACTCAAATAAATAAACACTATAAACAGAAAAATGAATGTTCCAATATTTTAAAACACTTACAATATGCAACAACATAGGACAACATTATTTGACTGCTAATTATATTTCGAAATCATGATTTTGCCAAGGAATTCCTTCACTTTAGATTTAATGAAATCTTTCATCGAAGTGATAGTAATATCAAGTTTCACACGTTCATTGAATATATCTTCATAAATCTCTCTAGCTTCTTCTTGAAATTACAAAACAAAGGCACAATACTCTTCATTAACACTAAAAAAATTAATTAGAAATTTACTATTTTCCTCTGCAATAAAATCATTTATATCATCAAACTTTGTTTCCTTTGATTATTTATCATCTCCAATTTAGCCATCGGTCTATCCATTGAAATAAATCCTGACTCATACGTAATGCACAAACCATTTTAATCCTGAACAATTGCTACCACCTTGACATATGCATCAACTCTTCTACTATGCTTCCACATTAAGAAATAATGTCCTCTAATGTTTTGATTCTCTTAGACCATGTAGCTTTGATTTGCCTCATTCAATCAACATCCAAGAGTCCTTGTTTCTCTTTCTCTAGATCAGATAGTAAATCAAGCTTGTGATTAAAAGTTAATAAGTCATTATCTACTAATTCCCTATCTCCCTCAAGCTCACTTTAGACCCACTCAATAGATGAATTAATTCTCTACAATAAATGCCGCAGATAAAATCTTCTTGCCATGCATATTCAATAATTCACAATCTATCATATATATTACCGATAATATATGAGTTCACTGCATTAAGGAGGTTGACTATTTTATCAATTCTATGGGATGTTTTAGGGAAAGAAATTGCCAATGGCAGTGTGTGTATTGCCAGTGGAGTCATCAACAAAGGAGTCAGGTTTAGAGCATCTTCTAGTTGTTTCTTTCTTTCTTTCAATTTCATATTTTATGCTTCTCGTTGGCTAATAGAATCCACAAGTATGTCACCAATAACTTGATGCAATTTCATGAGCGTTTTCATTCCATCCCTAGAAACATGAACATCCATTTATGCTGGAGAAATAACCTTTTTGTTGTGAACGTGTACTCTTTAAATCCTCAATCTTTTACTGCCGCTGTCATAATTTTCATTTTGCAATGTGATAAGGCTATCATCGAAAGTAGTGACCTCTTCAACAATTTTTTGCATCATTTTATGATTTTCTTGTAAACAAGTGCTAACCTAAAATGGTAGTATAACATTATCAACTTCGATGTCCACACCCTCTTCAATTTTCTCTATTTTTCATAGACTCTTGGATCTATTTGATTCAATTGTGTCTTCTCTTTTTGTAGTGACTCTATGATGAGGCTATTCATCATCCTTGCCATCTAATATCTCACCTTGAACCAATATTTCACTTGTAGTAGTTTTTCTCATTTTTTGACTGGTATATGAACATGGACGAGTACCACAAGTTCAAGATTTAGATTGCCCCACATGATTTTTACCTCTTTTATTATATCTCCCTTCCATGCCCACAAACTCTTCTTTAATGATTTCTTCAACATCTATTACCAATCCTTGATTGTTTGTTGGTGCACTAACTTTCCTCTCTCTGCTCTCTAGCACTTTGAAACAAGTCCGCATATCTATCAGATTCTAGGTTTCCTATGAAAAAAACTTTTGGATCAAAGGATTTAATGGCTTCTTATTTTCTTAAGTTTAAAGGATCTAAAGACTTTTCAAGATTGGTATCATAAGTCGTATTCTTCACAATAACTTCTCCAATAGTAAATGAAAAAGAAATAAATTGTTTTTTCTTTTTTTTGTTCAAATATAACTAGCTATTAATGATATTGCCTAAGATTCAACAATAAAATACCTATCTAGAACAAATTTTGGCAACAATAATGACTTATCTCAAAACCACAAGTTTGAATTAATGCATTATTTTCTCTTTCTTCATGCTCCCCTTTCATAGATAGGAAAGCTTGAGCCTATACAGATATTTGAGGAGGCTCTTGTGAAATTATCATGTAATAGACTTTCTTTACAAAGACATCTTGTATTAAACAAAAAATTAAAGATGTTGTATGCTTTCACAACATATCATACCAAAACTACATTGGGTCCTCACTAAAATTGAAGTTAAGATTATAGGGTAATTTGTCAAACATATGGCCTAAAACTAGGGATATTATTAGATACACCATAATAAAGAATCTATGGTTGTTGGAAAAATTAACTATTTGAAAAGCTAAGTCATCAGAAATGACATCAACCTAGTCAAATATACATTTTTTTTGTATGAATGATATAACATATAGAAAATGCATTTTGGAACATCTATTGTAGTTTCTCGACCCATCACATGGGTACAAATAAAAAAATGGTCCCCAAACAACTATCTAAATAAAGAAATATATATCAGATAAATATTAGAAGGAAAATGAGAAGTTAGGGAAATGAATTCTTGAATAATGTCAACCCTACTCTCTTCTAACTTTAGGAAACTATCTACTTCGAAGATTTTTAAACACTTATTCAATTTCTATAACTTGAGTAACAATTTGAATTCCTTTGAGATTCAGAGGAATCTTCTTCTCCCCTAGCATAATTGTTCTTGTTCTTGAATCAAAATTGTTTGTGCACAGATAAAAACTTTCTCTGAAATCAAAGACTTTGGGAACACACCTAGCATTCACTAATTCGCTACTCCAAATATTTTTTCTTTTTTTCTATTCCATTGGTAGATTCACATACCACTCATACATTATTTAATAGTGAAATTTCTCATCGATACAAGCATGTGAGTTAATCTTATCATTGCAAATAACCTATTTCCTTCCCCTCCTACCCATTTTCGCTTTGCATTAAAAAATACTTTGTCAATGAATAATGTTCTCAAATCTCATTTAACTTTATAATTCTCAACACTCTTCACAATCAACTGCTATTACTATTACTCATGTGAAAATTGTTACACATGACACTCTCAATAAATAAAAATTAAATATACCAAAGCCAATGTTTATGGGAAGTAATGTGAATAAATCTCTAAAATTCCAAAAGCATCTTGTCCATTTACCCCACACTTTTCTCCTACTTGAATATCATTGATAAATGTGTCATAATAAGCAAAAAAATATGATATAAAATAAAAATTAATTACCGGTGATCATGAAAATTAGCAAAGAAATTGTTAATAATAATTGTAAATAGAAAACTGTGCAAGGACAATTGCAAATAAATATTATGCAGAAACATGTTTTTCTATCTTCTACCACAAATATACTTGATGGCTATGCTAGTCCCCAACACTATGTTAATGTCAATTCATTTTATTTGATATTGGACTGTAAATAAAAAAACTAAATCAAATTTTATTTACGAATGACCTGACATGTGGTTTTGAACACTATGATGCAAAGCTAACTATCACAAAGCATTATGGCCAGCTACACAAAGAAAACAACAAAAACTCTCTTTTGAAATATTTTGTGGCTTCGCATACATTCACCTGTACATTGCTTCTGCACACCTAAATCCCACACAACACTAAATCCAAATCATTGAACATACACAAGGTTCGCTTTGATCATAATACGAAATAATGGAAAAAAGCTATTTTGATACCCTAAAGTATTCCCAGGCTAATGCCACCAACCATGACTTAATAGTTTATGCCAATTGATTCAAGTAGGTTGATTTTGGTAAGAGAAATGATAACATCACAGACACTGGAAAATTCAAAAATTTCAATGAAAAGAGAAATAAACATTACCATTCATTTAAAAAAAAACCAATGCCTCCAAGCCAACTGCATAAAGAAAGGAACAAAAACTATCTTACAAAATATTTTATATCTTCACATACATTAACCGAACATTTCCTCTGCACACCTCCCTCTCACACAACACTACATACTAATCAATTAGTTAGATCTCATATACAATGTATCAAAAAACCATAATTTTGGAACATAGACAAGAATTGACTCTGACCATAACATGAAATACTCGACAAAAAATATCGTGATACACAAGTATTCCCTAGCTAATGCAAAATTCCACCAACAATGAATTAATAATTTATGCCAGAGATGGCATCACATAAAATCACATCTCTATTTCTAATTAAGTTTGAATGACATCTCCAACCTATATTAGTTATCAATAATAAGGAACATCATAATACATTGCTCTGAGATCAACTTATCCATTTATAATGACACTCCACTTCCTGAACCCTAATTTGTCATCAATATTGAATTAATATTGTCTCCCAGTGACCTTCTGTTCATAATTTTATACTTTTCATATGATGATTATATACGTCATTCAAACACTATTGAAAGTGAAGGATGTGATTTTATGCGACCTCAAATTTGAAGATAACAATTTATGTAATGCAACAGAAGCTTGAACAATACTCCTAGATTTTAAAGACATTCTACAAAGAGAAAATGTTAGACGGTCTTCTATTCCAAATACGAAGTCAATATGAGAAAATTAATTATTTGTATCACTCCAAATAACTTTTTTCCACACTATACTAGCCATTTCAAGTGCTTGCTTACTTGTTCCCTATATAGTCACCACCTATTACTATTTTACATGTGAAACACGTTATGAAATCTTTGTATCATAGATAAAGATGGTATCCATATTTTTTATTGTCCCAATTTTTGTACTCATTAACCAATGTTGTGTTAGCATCGATATATATATGTATCCTAATCACTTGTACTTTTTGTGCTAATAGCTTCATATCAACAATTTACTTGTTCATTGTCATAGAAACATCACCAATAACTCGTGATTAAAGTTAAATAGTTTATATGATTAATAAAAAACAATGTTGTTGGTAAATGTCAATCTTTTCAACTTTCAATTCATTGAATACATGTATATGCATGCCATCTCCTTGCATATCCTTCTAATTGTATCAATATTATGTTATTTCTCTACCCGATGATGCTATAAATGGGCAATTGCAGGCCGCTTACGTAAACAAGGATGTACGAAAGAAAAAATGAGGGAGAAACGTTTCCTATCACCAACGATAATTTCTTTAAATCAACTCTCCTCTGAATTTTCCATGACAATTTACGCATAGTCATGATACTACTTCGACTTTTAATGCCAAATGCATCATATTAAATGTTTACATATTCAATATTAATAGGATAAAAATGTTTTGAAGAACTTTGTGAATGAAAAATTTATCTAGATAGCCAAAACATGCAAAAGAAAGTAATGTTCCTTGCTCCACACACCTGTTTGAGCCAAATGATAATTATTCTATGAAGCTATTAATAAGCCTTGTAGCTACAAAATCCCTTCAATGATTTGAATGCACACACATTCTCTCCACACAACACCTTTTCCTCACATGCATTAAAAATAATAATTGAATATTCAATAATAAGTATTTAATTCACAAATGTAAGATCACAAATGCACATAATATTTGAAAGCATATGGCAAAACAGATGTGTGGAAGAAATTTGCCAACGAAAGATTCAAGCGAAGGATGAAAACATTAAAGATGAAATTTTTTGCTACATCACAAATTAAATTTATTTTCCTTGCTTCACAAACTCAATTTAAAGTTATATTGGATAGTAATATATTAAATTTATTAAATTGGATATTAAATTTAATTTCCTTGCTTTGCACTTTGATCATGCTTTAATATCATTGATATGTGTCATAAGAAACAAAAATTTAGAATATAAATAAATACAAATTACCTATGATCATGACAATTAGCTAAGCGACTATTGATAATAACTATGAATAGAAAATTGTGCAACGAGAATGCATTTAATAGTTGGGATTATTATTGGAGCTTGTGTATTCTTGCACTAATGCCACCAACCACGAATTAATAGTTTATGCTAGTAGCTTTATGTTTAATGCTTTCAAGTAAGTTGATTTTGATAACATAAATGCTAGCATCGCATAGAATGGAAATAAACAACCAACAACTTCAAGCAAGCTACACAAATCAAGGATCAAAAACTCTCTTTTTCTATATTTTGTACCTCTATATACGTTACCTCGATTAGTTAGCCATCATATACAACGTATCAAAAAACCCAAATCTTTGAACATAATATGAAATAATACGAAATATCAAATAAAAAGCTATCAAAATACACTAAAGCATTCACCGACTAACACAAGCAACCATGAATTAATAGTTTATGCCAGAGACAACATCACATAAAATCAAATCTCAATTTCCTGAACGACATCTCCATCTTGTACTAGTTATCAATAACAGGGAACATCACACTACATTGCTCTAAGATATACTTATTCCTTTGTAATAACATGCCACTTCCTAAACCCTAATTTTTTATTAATAGTAAAATAATATTGTCTCTTGATGACCTTATGTTCAGAATTTCATGCTTTTCGCACGATAATTAGAAACATTATTCAGACATTATTGAAATCCAATGATGTGATTTTATGTGACCTCAGAGTCAGAGATAACAATTTGTGCAATACAAAAAATCTCAAACAATACTCCTAGTTTTTAAACACATTCTACAAAGAGGAAATGTTACACACTTTATTATTCAAAATATGTAGTTGATTCATGAAATATCCTATAGATATGAGAAAATCAGTTATTTTTATCACAATAAGTAGCTTCTTTCCTCACTCTACTAGCCATTTACGATACTTTCTGACTCATTTCCATCGAAGTCACCACCTACTACTATTATTCATCTAAAACATGCTATGAAATCTTTGTATCAGAGGTAAAGCTGGCATCCATATTTTTTTATCGTCCAATGCATGTACTCTCATTAATATAAAACATTGTTCCAGGTAAATATCAATCCTTTTCAAAATTTGATTCACCTACTACGCACATGTGCATGTTATCGCCTTACATATCGTTTACATTGTATCAATATTATGTTATTTCTATGTATAATGATGCTTGAAATGACACAATTGCATTACTATTGGTTTAATAATAGTAAGGTTCTATAGTTAATACATTGTATTGAGTACTAAGCTATAGACGAAGTGAGGTGATACACAATGTATCAACGCTTCTTGTCCTTGATTCACACACCCATTCTGCCACACAACACATCTTCATGAAACACATTAGAAATACACTTAATTGAGTGTTAGATAATTAGTATTTAATTCACAAATGTAAGAAGTCAGAAGGAGTGTGTGGAAGAAATTTACTGATGGAAAATTTATGTGGAAAACCATAACAATGCGAATGAAAGTTTGTTTTACACTATAAATTAAAGTTTTTGTTCCTTGCTCTGAAAACCCATTCTCCCACACAACACTACTTGTTCACACACATTAAAAAAATAATTTAATATTGCACAATAATAATAAGTATTTAATCCACAAATGTGAAATCACAAATGCACATAGTATTAAGAAATATTCTGCAAAGAGAAAATGTTACACACTCCACTATTTTAAATACCTCGTCAATCAATGAAAGTTCTTATAGATATGAGCAAATGGGTTATTTAAATCACTTCTAACAGCTTCTTACCTTACTCTACTAGCCGTTTCAAATGCTTTCTGACTTGTTTCCCTATAAATCATCACATGCTACTATTTTATTTTTGAAACATGTTACTAAATATTTGTATCAAAGTTAAAGTTGTGATCTAGATATTTTATCATTCCAATGTCTATCCTCTAATTAATAGAAAACATCACTACGGGTAAATAGCAGACTTTTCATCATTCAATTGAATGTCTAAGCACGTGTACATGTCATTTCCTTACCTATCGTTCACATTGTATCAATATTATGTTATTGATCTGTCCAATGATGCCATAAATTATGCAATTGCATACTATTGGTTTAATAATAGTAATGTACTGAGGTGCAAATGAAATGAGGGTCCTACAAAATGTATCAATATTTTCTATCCTTTCTCTACATACCCATTCTCCTGCACAACACTACTTGTTCACATGCATTAAAAAGAAACTTAATCTAATATTTCATAATAATAATAATAAGTATTTAAATCACAAATGCATATAGTATTCATAAAACTTGAATGCCAAGGTTCTTCATTTCTAGTTTACAAAACATTCTTTATAGTCTCAAATTGATCATCCTTATAATGAGTGCATGTTACATCACAAATTAAATTTTATATTCCTAGTTAAATTAATTTCATGTATGTGGAATAAAGTTCCCTCTACACCCCCATTCTCCTACACATACCCTGCCCTCCGCACACCCTTCATTCTGCACAGATTCACAACTCTAATAGCTGTTCTCTCGCTTAGATAAATATGTAAAAAATTTAAATGGAAAATATATTAAAATGAAATAATAAGAGATAAACACACTAGCAATACCTGTCTTGTTGTCAGTGTGAAGGCTCTAACAAAGAAATGCCCCACCACTCTACCCATTGTTGCTATAACTTACGCAATTGCATTACTATTGGTTTACTAATATTAATGTACTGAGGTATATATGAAGTGAGGGGGTTGTAAAATGTATCAACATTTCCTATTCTTGCTCTACACACCCATTCTCCTACACAACACGTCTTCCTCACACGCAATAAAAAGACACATAATTGAATATTTGGTAATTAGTATTTAATTCAAAAATGTAAGAAGTTAGAATGAATATGCAAAAGAAATTTTCCGATACAAAAATTATGCTAAATACCGCAACATTGAGGATGAAAGTTTTTGTTCCTTGCTCCACACACATGTTCTCCCGCACAACAATACTAGTTCACACACATTAAAAATGCACTTAATTTAATATTTCATAATGATAATAAGTATTGAAACCAAAAATGTGAAATCACAAATGTACATAGGATTAAGAAATCTTGAATACCAAGTTTCTTTATTTCTAGCTTACAAACCAATCTTTCTATTCTCAAACTGGCCATCCTTATAACGAGTGTCTGTTACATTACAAATTAAATTCTATGTTCCTTGTCAAATCAATTTCATGTATGTGGATTAAAGTTCCCTCTGCACCCCCATTCTCCCACACATACACCGCCCTTTGCACATCCTTCATTCTGCAAAAAATTACAGCTCTATGCAATGGTTCTCTTGCATAGCTAAATCTGTAAAAGTTTTAAATGGAAAATATCTTAAAATGAAATAATAAAAGATAAACACACTAATAATACATGTCTTGTTGTCAATTTCTGAGAACTAACTAAAGAAACACCCCACCTCTCTCCTGATGATGCCATAACTTACATAATTACATTACTATTGGTTTAATAATAACAACATACTGAGATGCAGATGAAGTAAGAGGGCCACATAATGTATCAACATTTCTTGTCCTTGCTCTACACAATTGTTCTCCCTTACAACACCTATTAATCACATGCATTAAAAATACACTTAATTGAATATTTGATAAGTAGTATTTAATTCACAAATTTAAGAAGTCAGAATGGGTGTGCGGAAGAAATTTGTTGATGCGAAATTTATGCGGAAGAACACAACATTGTAGATGAAAGTTTCTATTATAATACGAATTAAATTTTCTATTCATTTCTCCATAAACCCATTCTCTCACACAACACTAATTCATGTGAAGTAAAAATAAAAATATTTAGCAATTTTCTAAAAACTTTCATTAAAGCTACAAAACTTCAACAAAATAGTACAAAGTCAACACACTTTGACTTTGAGGCGAATGTTATAGTCCCTAGCGAGGAAGGGACTAATAATAAAAAGATACTTTATTTGATATCGAATAATAATAATAAGTATTTAACCCACAAATGTGAAATCACAAATGCACATACTATTTGGAAATCTTAAATACCAACATTCGTTATTTCTAGTTTACAAACCGCACTTTCTAGTTGTGCTTATTACATCATGAATTAAAGTTTTCCATTCCTAGTTAAATTAATTTTGTGTCTGTGGAATAAAATTACCTTTGGGCCCCTATTCTCCCACACATATTCTGTCCTTTGCACATCCTTCATTCCGCATAGATTGACAACTCTATGCAATTGTTCTCTCACCTAGATATATCTGTAAAAGTTTTAAATGGAAAGAGTTTAAAATTAATTTTGTGTCTATGGAATAAAGTTCCCTTCACACCCTCATTTTCCTGCACATACCCTATCCTCCACAAAGCCTTCATTTTGTAGAGATTCATAGCTCTATGCAACTATTCTCCCACATAACTAAATCTATAAAATTTTTAAATAGAAAAGAGTTTAAAATGAAATAATAAAAGATAAACACACTAACAATAGATGCATTTCTTTAAAGGTTAGATCAATAACCAAAGAAATTCTTCCCCCCCACCCCCCACGCTTACATAAAGGACCTGTTCAGAGCATCAGTTTCGAAGAACTCATCAACAAAATGACCACTCATAAAATTAGCCTTTTTTAATTTTAAATGAGTTGTCAAGCACTGAAAAATACCAAAAATAAATCTCCCTCCACTAGAGGAATTATATCACATCAAGGCTCGCTTAACCAATGGAAAATTAGAAATAATATTTCGATAAATTATAAAATTATTTTTCAATTTACAGCAAAATAGAAATATTTAACAGTTTCCAAAAAAAATTGGTTAAAATTTCAAAAACTCGGAAAAATAATACATGGTCAATGCACTTTGACCGCGCGAGGAAATACTACAGTCCCTAGCAAGGCAAGGACTAATAATAATAATAATATCATTACTAATAATGTATAAGTATTATACAATAATATCATTTATTAAACATTATTAGTAATAATTAGATTATGATAATAATAATAACTGTTATTATATATATAGATTATAGATAATATTCTCAATTTTCTTATTTCAGATTATATTTAATAAATTATTACAATTAAATATATTTTCATTTCAAGTTTAGGGTTTTCTCTGTCAAACATTCACCCTCTTCCCCCTTTTTGTTTCTTTGTACTTATACCTCCACTTTGCCTCATATTTCTTTTTACCATTGTCGCGAACATGGATCCTCTTATGGAGTTGAAATGTCAACAAAATTCAAATATAACTGTGGAAAAACTGAATCCTCTATCTACAAAAACACACTACAGAAGTCTAAAATCTGCCAACAATTAGTATCATTGGTCCAGGTATCTCCAGAAATAGAAATGGCCTTGAAACAACTCAAAAATCGAAGTCATTACTAAGATTGAAGTGAAACTAGGACCATATTGTAGTGCTCCTCATCCTAATTCCAACAACGTGAATGATACTCAAATATGAGTTTGTATGCTCCAGATATTCATTGTCAAAGTTCTAGTCAAATAGGCCAAGTGGTAGTCACTAATGAGGCAACAATTTGACAAAGGGTTAGAGCACGAAATCTACCGGTCGAAATGGGAAAATTGTTCACCTATTTAATTTTTCTAGTAACCTTAAAGAATGCCATGAGATTTTAACCATTATTATTATAAAAAATAATAAAAAAATAAAAAAGGGGTGGCGGGCTACCACCCCTCCACCCCACAACGACAATGTTTAAACATATACAATTATGGGTCAGTGCCACGGTCACATAGACCCCAACCACCCATATACTGGCCACACAATGGAGAGACGACAAGGATCGAATGCACCCAAAATAGGTGGTCTGACCCGCCAATGAGTGACCCCAAATTTGACAACGAAAACCATGAAACATAACGTTGAACTATATATGTCGTTGATTCAAAAAAAAAAAAAAGTATGCAATATGGGGTACAACACATTTTGAACCTGGTCCACCTCCATCCTACTTGCCTCCGCTACCAACGAGCCAATGGTTCACTATTGGGTGTGGCTTTTTACCTATTTTCTGCACATTCTTTCCCCTGCTTTGACATTACTGTCCTCCAGACATGTGCCCTTATATGACTAAACTCCCTATTTCCTTCCCCTTTTAATCCATTTTAATGTCATGTTACTTTGTTGTATTTTATCGAATAATATGAGGCTTTATTCCTTTTTTTGGCTAATTAGGAGGGCATTGAAGAAGTGTTTTCGGAAGTTCTTCTTTTTAGGTGTTGGTTTATGAGAATGAAGCTTTAAAGTAGACATGCAACAGGGATTAACTGCAGGAAAGGGTAGAATGGTTCATTGTTACACCCTAAATGCTGTTACAGGATGTTGCTACACACTAGGTGATGTTACAGGTTATTGTTACAAATTGGATGCTGTTACACCTCACATGGATTGACCGTCATACCAATAGTGCTGTCATCATTTACGCTACGTCATCGCAAACCACTATTTGCTCAATGCTGTTGCACCAAAGCTAGAGAATGTGGGTAATATTCCACATAACAACTATTAGCAGTAGGGATTGTTTATTTTTTAAGCAAAAAGACTCAAGCAGTTGCAACTGATGTATATTTATTTAACAATAGGTTGTAACTTCTTTATTTTTGATCAGCATAAGAATCAGGAGATTCTCATGACTGATCTGTTTCCTAATTTCACGTTGTAATAATTATAAAAGACTCGACTATTTCATGTACAAGGGATGACATATAGGAGAGTATTGTTATTCTACTTCTATAATTCTAAATTCATTTTAATATTAGTTAGCACAGTGATGTTGTTACTACTTTCCAACTCATCTGTTAATCACTTTCGTGTTATTCCTGTGCCCTAATGAGGAGGAAGGGCCCTCCTCTTTCACATATATCACAATGATATAGATAGTGTACATTCTAATTTCGTTCATTGATTTATGGTTTCTCGTTGTTACTGTACAAATCGTGGTTTACAGGGAAAATTTTAAGAACCACCCTAAATTTATATGTATAATAAATGGTCGAATCCTCATGATACATAGGAAAAACGGGAGGTGATTATATATATATATATTATATATATATTATATATTATATATTATATATTTATCTTATATTATATTTATATATATTATATATATATATATATATATATTATATAATATATTATATTGGCAATCTCACCAGATTATATTATTCTTGTAAAGTCATGGCGAATCTTTTCCTGAATTACTAAAATCTTGTAAGATCTTGGAAAATCTTTCACTGATAATAAAACACTTGAAGTCTTGGTGAATTTTTTGTTAAGTATGAAACATATCTGATATAATAAACCTATTCATAAACTGTAAATACTAACATACATGTTTGGAAAAAAGAAATATAATTTTCGCTTCCTACAAACAATGTTGCAAGTTTTAGTGGCCATGTTTGTCATGGTAGGAGAGATTAATGTTTTCTCTACCACTTTTTTCAAGCTACCACTTTTGCCGAGCTATCAAATTTCTTTCTTATTCCATAGACTCCAACTGCGAAATTAAAAAAAACACATTGAAGTTTGTTTACCCCAACATGCCAACAAGTAGCAAGCCCCAACTATATATATAATGGAGTAGTAGGTATCCCAAAGGCCTAAAGGGGATCTAATGGAAATAAGTGACCGTTGTCAGAAGCCTTCCAATCAATATATAAATATATAAATGTTGATTTATTATTATTTTAATTGGAAATCTTCAATTAAATAATAAAATTTAATCTCTCCCAATCTAAATTTCTTATTTGCATAATTCACTACCTTCATACCATTTTTAAAAATGTTGTAACATGTGGATTAATTTCCTTTTTGGTGCATAATATCTGCCTTTTAGGACAATATGGTGCAGTGACAGACCATTACGACAAACTAAGAATAGCAGAGAAGATGAAAGTTTGTACAAACCAGCATATTTTTCAAACAACTAATCCAAGATCAGTACCTTAACTTTTTCTTGAAGATATCATATTGAGAATGTTTGAAAAATGGTGGGAAATCCAGGCAATGACTATCTCTCTTATGCGAGGGTGATGCAGAAAGAGTTAATATTTCATTTTTTTGAATTTTTTTTGTTAAATAAGAAAAAACCAATATTAATGGAGACTTTTACTAAATTTTGTGAAGTGACTAAATGTAGCTTTAACCATTCACCTTAATTTGTTTTTTACAATATAATTTCCGAAGTCTATTTAATATCTTCATTATCATAAAAATCAACCTATATCCATCTTAACTCCACATCTACCACTCTTAGAGGGATGAAATCTATTTATCCCTCCTAGTGCTTGTTAGACTCGGAATTAAGATGGATCTAAGTTGATAGAATTTCCCCTTTAAATAGTCTATGCTCAAATGAATACCATGGTATTACCATGGGTCAATACCATGGTTTATCATAAACTTGGATTTTAAAAACTGCTACTAGTAATCTATAAAAATTAATAATTGATTTTTATTTTATTTTTCTATTTTAACCAAGTTAAAATGTTTAAGTGACATTAAATTACAAGATCCATTTTTACTCTTGATCTACCAAACCCCAAGAGGGATCAAATACTTTTTTCACTCTATGTTACTTTGCATATCACGATGTTTAATCCAGAGTAAAGATGGATCTATGCTAGTTTAATTCCCCCCTTTAAATAGGCCGAATTCCATGTGAATACCATGGGTCAATACCATGTGCCATCTTTATTTTTATTAATATTACTATTAGGGTTAATAAAGCTTTTTTGCATGGTTTTAATAATAATTTGGCCCATGGTATTTGGCCCATAGGCTTCACCTAAATATAACACATTTTTTGAGTGTTCGTAAATATAAGGTGGATTATGGAGTAAATATAAAAAATGTTTTATTTATTTACCATATCTATCATTTAATTATATTTTTATTAATTTACCATACCATTTTTATAAATATGGTATTTGGCCCATAGGATTCAATTAAATAAAACCTCTTTTTTTAGCCTTCTTAAATAGAAAGAGGGTTATGGACTAAGTATAGAAAAGGGTTTTATTTATTTACCATAACTATAGTTTATTTATATTTTTATTTATTTTCCATATCTTTGAAGTATAAAAAGAGGTTTTATTTATTTACCATACCTCTAGTTTATCTATATTTTTATCTATTTACAGGCTTGCATGTTCATAAATATAAGGTGACATATGGAGTAACTATAAAAAAATGTTTTATTTATTTACCATACCTCTCATTTATTTATATTTTTATTAATTTACCATACCTCTTTTATAAATATGGTATTTGGCCCATAGGATTCACTTAAATGAAACCTAGTTTTTGAGCCTTCTTAAATAGAAAGAGGGTTATGGACTAAATATAAAAGGAGGTTCTATTTATTTACCATACCTCAAGTTTATTAGTATTTTTATTTCTTTAACATATAAGTCTAAAAGAGCTTTTATTTATTTACCATACCTCCACTATATTTATATTTTTATTTATAACTATCATAAATACATTTTCTTGAAAATGAGGGTGAATGGAAGATTGTAACTCCTAATCTCAAGGGCTAAATTGACTTTTTTACCCTCTCCCTTAAAATAAGGTGGGCTAACCTCCATACCTAATTTTTTTATAAAATAAATTTGAGGCAATTTATAACAATGTACTATGATACAAATATTCGCCCAATAAAAATATAAAACCCTGGCAAAAATTTTCCTCTAAAATTTTCCATGTTAGGGTCCATTGAAAGTATCCAACATGGGTACTATTTGGACAAGGAATTAAATTTTGCGTCCAACAAGTACTCCTACTTGAAATTTGAGTAAAAATTTAGGGAAATAAGTTAAAAATATGAGTTGAAAAAGTAGTCTTATTATTTTATTATTTTTTAATCATTTTACTTTTTTACTCCAAAAATGGTGAATCATCCCCCATGGTTGACATCATCATCTTGAATCCTATTGGTTCTTATAAATCTTATTTTTGTTGTACATTGTTTTTAGGAGACCCATTTTAGACCTCAAAATTACTCTAATGTGATCATGCCCAACCTTGCATTTTTATTAGGACTTTTGTAGTGTCTCCTATACTTGTAGATGCATTTTCTATATCTCCTCAACAATTTTGTATTCCCTTATGTAATCCCCTATAAGATCCTCCCTTGCTCCTCCTTGTTTCCCATATGCAATATCCAAAGGTGAAGGTGGTGGATATCCAAAGCAAATTTCAAATGGGGACTTACTAGTAGAAGTGTAGACTGCTCCATTATAAAAGTTTATATATATTCCATATTTTCATCCCAAGTCTTTGGATTTTTATGATTGTAAACCCTAAAAATCTACACAAAATTCCTATTGGCTATTTTTTTTTTCCAATATGTTTGTGGATGGAATGTTATAGACCTCTTTGAATTCATGTCTATATTCTTCCACAATGTAGTCCAAAATGCATTGAGAAATCTTGTGTCCCTATTTTAAATGATGTTCCTTAGTATCCCAAAGTGCACCTAAAATTGTCCAAAAGAAAAAGATAGAAAATATAGAAACCATCTCAAGAAAAGATAGAAAAGATAGATCAATGCCTTAGAATTCAACCTCTTCGAGGGGGCAACCTCCTTTACATTACATAAATGAACAATTCTTGGATGATTCAAATGACAAAACCTCCTTTCTATATTAGGAGTCTAAGGAGTCACAATGTAACCTAGCCGACCTAACAATAATAATATAAAGCCACAAAAATAACAATAGAGGGATTCTATGGGGCACAGTAATAACAATATGGGGATAATAGGGGCACAACAATATTAATAAGGGATGCAACTACAATATTAATGGGCTAATCACTAGTATTATAGGGACCCAACATGCCCCTCTCGTTCAAAAAAGTGTTGTCCTCAATGCTTGAGTAGTTCTGGATGCTTTTGTATAAAATTCTCATCCTCCCATGTGGAATCTTTAGTGGATAAGTTCTTCCACTTGATAAGATACTTCGAAATTGATTGATTTCATAGCTGTCAATTTCTTGTTTCTGTGACTCGTTCCAATATAATTTTTCCTTCCTCATCAAGTTTTGGCAATATTGTTTGAACTGGGAGCTTGTTGCTTATAACCTTCTTTAAACATGAAACATGGAAAACTGGGTGTAATCGAGAAGCTGCAGGAAGCTCTAATTTGTATGTCATATTACCAATCTTTTGCAACACCTTGTATGAACCACAATACTTTGGTGATAATTTATTATCCTTCTTAGCTTGCTTGAGGGACATTTTCTTATATGGTTGTAGCCGTAGGAATACCCAATCACCTACATCAAAACTTCTTTCGTTGCGATGTTGATCTTCTTGTTGTTTCATTCTATTCTGTGCCAACATGAGGTTGTCCTTTAAGAGTTGGAGGACATGTTGTTGATGTTCGATGTGATGTTCCACTGCTTGAACCTTAGAATTTTCTCTTAAATATGATGTGATGGAGGTGGCTGATACCCATAAAGTGCCATAAATGGGGTCATTTTTGTTGTTGTATGGAAGGAAGTGCTATACCACCATTCAGCCAGAGGCAACCATTTGACCCATTGTGTCTGTTTATCAGATAAAAAGCAACGAAGATATCCTTCCAAACATTTGTTTACTATCTCAGTTTGCCCATCATATTGAGGATGCTAAGATGAGCTATGAGCTAATTGAGTACCAAGACAAGAAAATAATTCTTTCCAAAAATTTCTAGTGAAAATGGGATCTCTGTCACTTACAATAATATTTGGGTTTCCATGTAGCTTTTGAATTGTTTCCATAAATGTAGTAGAAACTGTGCTGGATTTAAATGGATGTGATAATGCACAAAAGTGTGCATACTTGGTAAGTTTGTCAACTACCACCATGATGACACTATTTCCCTCAGAATTGTGTAAACCTGTGATAAAATTCATTGAAACCTCCTCCCAACGTTGGCTTGGAATGGATAAAGGTTGTAATAGACCCGGTGTCTTAATTGTTTCAAATTTATTTTGTTGGGAAACCAAAAATTCCGCCACAAACTTTTGAATATCTGATTTAAGGCCATCCCAAAAAAAATCCTTCTTAACCCTGTGGTAAGTTTTTTAAAATCCTGAG
>APFE030796500.1:109656-120305 GCA_000404065.3 Pinus taeda | reverse complement strand
AAGACCGGTGCTTGGCACATTGCCTCTTTAAGATGTTCGAAGGCCTTTGTTGCTTTTGGAGTCCATGAAAATGCATCTTTCTTCAATAATGTTGTTAGAGTTGCTGCTATTCTCCCTATCAACCCGAGAAATCCTCGCATATGCTTTATGGATGTGGGGATTTTCCATTCCTTAATGGCTTTAATTTTGCTAGGGTCTACCTTAACTCCTTCATGAGATACAATATGACCCAGATATTCCACCTCTTGGACTCCAAAGAAGCATTTGGATATTTTTCATATAATTGTTTCTCCACCAATAGTTGTAGCACCCTGTCAACATGTTCAACATGATCCTTCCAAGACTTGTTGTAGATTAGTATATCATCAAAAAATACTAACACAAATTTTCTAAGGAATGTTTTGAAAATGGAATTCATCAAACCTTGAAATGTTGAAGGTGCATTGGTAAGGCCAAAAGGCATGACCAAAAATTCATAATGACCTTCATGAGTTCTAAATGTTGTTTTCGCAATTCAGATTTCATTTTGATTTGATGATATCCTGAATGAAGATCCAACTTGGTGAAGTAAATTTATTCATGCAATTCATCCAACAATTCATCAATGACAGGAATGAGAAACTTATCTTTAATAGTGAGCTTGTTGAGATCCCTATAATCTGAACAAATGTGCCATGATCCATCCTTCTTGTGCACTAATACTACTGGAGCAGAGAAAGAACTTTGACTGGATTGAATTATACCAGATTCTAGCATTTCTGCAACCATACGTTCAATTTCACTCTTTTGGGCATAGGGATATCTATATGGCTTGATGTTTGGAGGAACACTTCCTAAAATCAGATGAGTAGCATGATCATGATCACGAATAGGTGGGAGACCTTTGGGAGTCTCAAATACCTTGGAATAATTGTCCAAGACTTTTTGGATATATGGAGAAATAGATGATTCCAATGTAGAAGCAACTAGCGAACATAATTGCGCAATTACACCCCTCTGTTCCTTTTTTAGAAGCTTTGTCATACCATTAGAGTTGATTATCTTTCCCGATTTCCCTGCAATACCCCTTAATTCAATTTCCTTTCCTTCCACAGCAAATTTCAGCAAATTTTCTTGAAAATTAAAAGCTATTGTACCCAAGGATTGTAGCCATTGGACTCCTAGTACAACATCAGCACCTCCCATTGGAATGGAAAGCATTGGACTAGTCAATACATATTATCCAATCGATAGCTTGATATTATGGCACTTTCCAGAGCAATTTATTGTTCCTTCATTTGCAACCATCACTTGACACTCTGGTGCTGGATATAAGAATAAATTCAATTCTTTTGCTACCTTACAATGAATAAAATTGTGGGTACTTCTTGAATCAATCAACACTATTACCTTTTTATTCTTGATTTGTCCTTCTGTATTTATTGTTTGAGGAGTGGTAATTCTAGCCAATGCATTACAGATATGGTCAATTTATCTAGGCTTTGTTCCTAGAGTATATCCTCTTCTTTTGACCTTTCTTGCTCCTTTTCTTCTTCCTCTTCACAATCTATGTAGAATAATTTCTTCTCAGCACCCTTATGACCTTTAGTGTATTTGCTATCACAACTATAACAAAGCCCTTTTGCTCTTTTTTCTTCCAATTTTTGTGGTGTCAACCTTATAAGTTGTGGAATACTAGGGGAAACAACACTTCCATCTTTATAGTTGTAAGTGGTATGCTTCCTGGCTGCCATAATTTTTCTTTCCATTTTTCTTGCTAACCTGAATGCCTTCTCTAATGAATCAGGTTCCCAAAGGCGAACATCATGTTGGATATTATCCTTTAAATACCCTATGAACACATCAATCCTATAATCCTCTGGAATATTTTTTACCCTTATGTTCAATTTTTGGAACTCCTTAATGTGCTCCATTATTGAACCCTTTTGTTTGAGACTTATCAATTAGCTAAAAAAAGTGTTGCTTTTTGTATCCTCATAATGTGCTGTCAATTCTTCCATAAAAATTGCCCAAGTGATAATTTGTTCACAAGAGTAAAGCCATTGATACCATACAAAATGATTTGGTTCCAAATATAAAGTTGCAATACGTACTTTTTGTGTGTTTTTCACATTATTGAGATCTAAAAATTGCTCCATCTGTAATATCCATGTTGCGGGATCCTTGCCATCAAACTTCCTCATATCAATTTTTAGAATATGGTGGGTCTTTGATCCCACATTAGTGTCTATGAAATCATGATTAACATTTCTTTTATTTGCATCATGAGTTTCCTTTACTACCTTTTAACCATTAGTAAGTATTTCTTGTAGAAAATTTGTCAAATCTGTCTTCAAATCTGCCACGTCTGTCTTCAAATTTGTCGTCAAATTTTACATGTCTCTCTTCACATCTGTCTTCAAATCTATCTTCAAATCATCCATCTTAGCTTCCATGCCCTTTATCTTAGATTCCACACCATTTATCTTAGCTTTTGTTAGCTTTTGTGGAGAGTGACATTTGTTGCACTTGTTCTTGTAATTTGATATATCATGTAGCATTTCTTCCTCTTCTTCATGAGTCATGCTAGAGCTTTTAGGTTGCTTACTAGGTGTTTGCATTTTCTTTCATTGGGGCATCAATTACTGATAATAATGCTCTACTATGCCCTTTGAATTCCTTCAAAATAAATTTTCAAACCAATCTTAAGCAAAAATTTAAAAGAATCTACACACCTTTTTTCCTCTGATATTTCCTCTGATGTATCTTTGTACTTTCGGATCATCCAGTTCTGAAATTTCAAACTCTAGTAGCCCTCTATGTCCTCTTTCCAATGGCACCGGTCTGATCCAAATTGGATTCTCCAAGGAAGAGTTATGCGAAATCTTCCACAGTGACCTAATTATAGACTAGTTCAGTAGAGCAAACTTGTACGACGTGCCACGGGTCACTGCTTTGACCCTTGGCTCTGAAAATTATATACAAGAAACTAAAGTCTATCCTATTTTTGTACCTACTTACGAAATTTCAATTTGATGCTCAGAGAGAAAGTTATGACAATTTTCCCTAGGTCACATGTTTGGAATGTAATTCAGGAGTTTGCAAAAAGACCAACTTCCTCAGATCATTTCTCCTCAAATATAGCGCGAAAACCTATGAAATTTGGACCCGAGGGTCAACATGATTTCTTCTCAAATGTATGGTTTTTTTAGCTTTTGAAATGTCACAGAAAAATAGTTATAGCAAAAATTCCATGATGACTTATTTGGATCAGCGAAACCCTAGAATCCAAAGCTCTGATACCAAATGTTATGAAACCAACTCAAGAAAAGATAGAAAAGATAGATCAACGCCTTAGAATTCAGCCTCTTTGAGGGGCCAACCTACTTTACATTACATAAATGAACAATTCTTGGATGATTCAAATGACAAAACCTCCTTTCTATATATAGGAGTCTAAGGAGTAACAATATAACCCAACCGACCTAACAATAATAATATAAAGCCACAAAAATAACAATAGAGGGATTCTATGGGGCATAGTAATAAAAATATGGCGATAATAGGGTCACAACAATATTAATAAGGGATGCAAATACAATAGTAATGGGGTAATCACTAGTATTATAGGGACCCAACATACTAGTAGAAATGTAGACTGCTCCATTATAAAACTTTATATATATTCCATATTTTCATCCCAAGTCTTTGGATTCTTATGATTGTAAACCCTCAAAATCTACACCAAATTCCTATTGGATAAATTTTTTTTCCAATATGTTTGTGGATGGAATGTTATAGACCTCTTGGAATTCATGTCTATATTCTTCCACAATGTAGTCCAAAATGCATTGAGAAATCTTGTGTCCCTATTTTAAATTTGATTCCTTAGTATCCCAAAGTGCACCTAAAATTGTCCAAAAGAAAAATTTCATTGCCTCTTACACATTGATGATAGTTTTATAGGGCATATAAAACACATCTTGCTGAACCTATCAACTACCATGAATAGGTAGTCATGTCCCTACCCAATTTTTAGTAAACCTTCCATAAATTCCATGGAAATTCTTTCCCAAGGTTGAGTTGGTACATGAAAGGGATGATACATACCATATTTCCTATTACTAGACTTTCTGGTACAACAAATCATGCATCCTCTTAGGAACCTAGATACCTCTTCTTGTATCCTAGGCTAATACACATACCTCTACAATTTTGCCACTATCTTCCCTACATCAAAATTCCTTGCAACCTTGGAGGTGTGAGCCTCCCTCATTAGTTGTAATCGTTCACCTTTAGGAACAAAACTTATATAAAATGTAGAGTGACCCATTTTGGAGATGGTAGTCAATTGTTTTGTCACCATCATGCACATGAATCTGGCTCTACAACTATTGAAACACATCCTTGAATCCCTCATCTTTTGTGTATGCTTTTATGGATGCATCATGGGTGAAATGATCATGTGAATAAGAATTACAAAATTTTATGATCTTCGATGTGGTTGGCCTTGAAACCATATTGACTAACTTGTTCATGCCGCCATTCTTGTACTTGATCACTAAATGTCACTATTATAGAAACCCAATCCACTTGTAATTCCTGGTCCACTATAGTTTACTCTGGACTTGTAGGTATTGTAGTGGTTGGTGACCATTCTAGATAACTTTCTCCTTCCCTATCAGTTAGCATTTCCACTTATTAATAGCTTGTAACAGGGAATAAGGCTCCTTATTGTAAATAGGTTAGTTAATAAAAACCCCATGAAATACTTTAAAATGGTAGCATACATGCCTTCCTCCCTACATCAAGACCATTCCCATAACATACTCACTCACATTTGTCTCCATTTTGAAGGGCTGCTGAAATTTCCTAACACTAGAATCAATGCTTAGCTGATATTCTCCTTTGAATCCTCAAAATCTCTCAACTGATACTTTCCCCACTAGAAACTATTGCAATGTTTTGTTATGGTGTGGAGCGGTGATGCTACTGCTAAAAATAATGCTATGAATTTCCTTAGGTACTATGTTTCCCTAACAAAAAACTTGATCTCAGAAACATTAGCAGGCACTAACCACTTCATGATGGATTCCATCTTTTCAGGATATGTATTTAGTTATCATCCACCTATCACATGTACCAAATACATCAAATATTGTTGTCCAAATTCACACTTCTTGAGATTTTCCAACAATTGATGCTTCTTTAATGTCTCTAACACCTGCATCAAATGTGAGATGTGCTCATCCTGGGTATCACTCTATACTAGTATATCATTCAAATAAACAATAACATATGAATATATAAAATGGAGTAGTATATCATTCATTAACCTCATTAACAGAGCTAGTGCATTTCATAGGTAGAATAACATGAATATCCACTCATACAAACCTTGCATGTTTTTAGGGTGGCCTTCTAGGTATCCTCTTCTCATAATTGAACCTAGTGATACTTTGATTTTAACTCTAGCTTGGTGGACTATTTGGCTTGTTACAACTTATCTAACATATCATCTACCTAGGTAGGGGGTCCCTATTCTTGAGCATACCTTTTTTAATTCCTTATAATCAATGCAAATCCTCCAAGTCCCATCCATCTTAGGCACAATTATAATGGGTGATCCACATGATGAGAAACTTGGTAAAATAACACCCTATTCTATTGTTGTTACAACTTATTCTTCACTTCATTTTCCTCTATAATATACTAGATGTACAACCCAAAGTTTGGTAATGAAGAGTCTAGAAACAACTGGATCTCATTCTCCACTTCCCTCTTGGGTGGTATCCCTTTAGGCTCTTGCAACACATCCTTGCACACCTATATAAACTATTCTAGTTGTTTTTTTTTCCTTAGTAAAACCCTCCAAGGATGATTTTAATCTCATTGACTCTTCTATAAATTAATTTTCTCTTAAAAATAAAAGAACATATTTCTTGCTAGAACTAGTCAACTTTTCATCCTAGTTGGAACTTACAACAATATCTTTGACTTGCATTTGTGCATGTTGATGATAAATGATATTTTGTCTTTAATGAGGTAGTATTGGTTGAATCTTTGCATGAAGATCAAATCTTAGACAAACATATAGGGGAATCCCAAACATAACACCACATACAACTAATGGAACTACTTCCAATTATACTTCTTCAATAATGTCAATACTAACTATAAATTTGATTTTTCCTTGCCTCCTTACTGACCCATCCCAATGGATATGGGATAGGATGGTCATGATTCTATGGTCCTATTTTCTTGCCTAGATTTTCTACTATGAGATTCGCTTGTGATCCCAAACATAACAAAGCATCAATTTTCATCTTCTTGACATGTATCTTTATATGGAAGAGTTTGGTCATTTCGTTCTCTTCCTGTTGTTGAGAAGTACTTAGATTCAACCCCTTTCACATTGATGTATAAAAATTATTCTCATCCATGTTCAAGTTTCTTTCCACCTGATTAATCAATTTTATGGCCATGAGATTTTTTCTTCTTAGCATCTTTCTTTTGGTTCTTTGGGTTGATATTTGGGTACAACTTCCAACACTTCTCTATATGACCATCAATGTTACATATTTTTCAGTGGTTTTTAGGATTTTTACATTGGTGTACTATGGATTTGGTATTTTCGTCTTCCCCCTTTCCACTTCTTCTTCCCATTCGTGGAATCTTCTTGGTGCTCATTTTTATTAGACTCGCTTGATTTCCATTTCTTTTGGTCTATGTTCTCTAGGTAATACATTTATACAAAAACCTCATCCATCGATATGGATTTAAACAACATCACTTGCTTGTGTATATGGTTGTGTAGACCCCCCAAATAACTGAGGAGTATGTCTGGGTTCTTTGGGGAGATACCCAAAATTATGGCTATCTTTCTAAATTCTGTGGTGTACTCTTGTAGACTTTGCCCTTGACTCTACCTGAAGTAATGCCATCAGATCCATTAGTCTTATACACACTCGATAAGGTTAAAATGTGGCTTTATGAGAGATTTTAAGTCCTCCCACTTGGTCAAAGTAGGATTTCCATCCAACCATAGAGTATCCATGTGGATTTCCCACTATATCAGGGCATGGTCCTCTAGTTTTAGTTGAGCAAAGAAAATATTCTATTTTTCCTCTATATGTTGAACACTAAAATAAACTTTCAAATACCGGAACCAAAGATTTAAATTTAGATCATCAATCTCACCTTGACATGGATTTATTTCAACCTTTGATTCCATCTTGAATAGGGACTATGAATGGTTTATGTTAGTCGAAATGGTTTGATCCCCTTTTAGGTTCTTTCTTAGACTCTTTCTTTTGTTCTTCCTAATTCCCGATCTCCCTTATGATTTGTCCTGTATGTTAGAGCCTCCATCTTCTCTTAATAGCCCAAGCTTATTTCTCAAGCCACTATGAGGAGGATGAAATTACAATTTATATCAGTGACTTGTGCGTCTAGTTGTGCAAATCTATCCTTTATGAGATTTTGAGGGTTATTAATAAATTTTTTGGCAATGGATTTGGTTTTAAGACTTCTGGATAAACTAATTTTCATCCCTTTCTACTCCCCATAATATACCCATCTAAAACTAATATGATACCAATATGTTCCATAAATTTCCATGGATATTCCATTAGACACTTCACCATAATAGATCTACTAAAATATATTATAGCATACAAAATCTACTCTATGACGGTTAATTTCTCCCTAGATTTCTAGATTTGTTAATTATTTTTTATTGTGTATGCATGATATTGGTGGAATTATATGTATTCTAATTCGAACATTTAATTATTGAATTTGGGATCATAAGACTTAGAGATTAAATCACAAGAAATGTAGGATTAGAGCCTATTCTAGCCTATGCTAACAATTAACACTATAAAGAACTAATCACTAAGTATTATCACTTGTCATTGGACTATGGGACTCTTATTCTTATTAGCTTTTGAACCAAAATATTTCATTAACAATGTTCATGTGGTTGTATATATGTAGCTCATTAGGTCTTGAGACTTCAGTGATTTTATTCCTATAGTGATGAAAACCCATTAAACACACCGCATAAAAGTAAATGCCGACAACTATAAGAAAAAGAAAACAAATCTAATACTAATACTATGTGAAATAAAAATATAATGAAAATTGAAATAAAGATCAAATAAAATATGCAATCAAATTGAATTCACTTCTTAAACCTAAAGGGAAGTACTAAACACTAAATTGAGAGCATGAAAATGAATAAATCTAAGTTTTATCTAACATGAATTCATTGCAAAATAAAACTAAATTGCTAGATGTAAAACTAATATACAAAACACATGTAGCATAGAAACAGTTACCCAAACTAAGGGGCCCTTCCTAGGAAGTTAGTGTTTCTAAGAAAATATCAGATCAAGTTAAGAATATGTACCACAATTCAACAACCATCAATTCTTTATTCACATCAAAAATCTCTGTTACAAATAAACTCTCTAAATCTCTCTAGAAACTAATCATTGATCTCCTCTATTACAGTAATGAAAAAACTCCTCTTGATCTTTGTCATTTGAGACCTTATTTATACTTAAAATTCATTGGGGAAAGATAAGATCCAATCCCCTTAATTCAGAAAATGAATTTACAATTTTAGAGGAAAATCTCATAATTATGTTTTTTTGCAATTTTAAACAAAAATGTGTTTTAAAGAACTAACCATATCTTCTCTAATATGATGTATTTTGAAAATATATTTCTATGGAATCTAATTTAGTACACTATGAACAAAAAACTCTCTTGGAATTTCCTGATTCGCTTCCATGGCCTCGTAAATCACACTAAGTATGATTGTTTGAATCTTTTTCCAATCTGGGTTTTGGAGAAATTCAATACACCACTGCTTAAAGGAACCAACTATACCTTTTAAAACATATTGAATTTTTGGAAACGGTTTGATATCCAAATACATTTCTATGTTTTCTAGAAACCCATTTTCCATATTCTTGTGATTGTCCACCATCGAGGTAAACCATGGCAATGCCAAAATTGTCACTTACTTTTGGTTGTAGCTTAAATCATGTTCTAGGATACCATGTGTGAGATAGGTATATTATAAGGCTTTTACCAGAATATTAGGTCCATGTGGCACCTAATTTACAATTCTAGAGAAAATAAAAACATATTTTATAATTTTGAATTATTTCCCTCCATTTGTGTAAGTGCAGAATTAAGCACCAGATTATTGAATTGATATAGAGATATAAATTTTCATATTCAAACATGCTCCTTAGCCACATAGCCAAATTAGAAAACCCTCATTGATAAAACCACATTAAAAACTCATTTAATCATTAAAAATAAAAGAAATCATTAATAATTAACCAGAAGGTAAAATGAATGCATTTAGGGAAAATTGGTAATATGATAGTTACGAAATATGTTGTAAGCGTATGAATATGGATCATAAATAAAATGTTTGGATAGAAAATATAATAACATATATGGTGCCCAACATCCCCCCATACCTAAGACTTTTCATGTCTTCATGCAAACAAAATATGGACTAGGAGGGAATGATGGATGATATAAGGTGACAAATGAAGATAATGGCTAAATAAAAATGGACTCAAAACTAGAATATGCATTAATGGATTTGGAAATGGTGGTTCAAGAAAGGTGTAAATAGGAAGTGGTTAATCATCAAGGTTCCTTAAATTTTTATGAGCTAAATAGCCTTACATGTTTTACCTCAAGTATACCTTTTGAACTTTGATTTGTACTGCAGGATGCAATGGAAGTTGTATGAAGTGGAAGATGAGACAAAGTAAAGTTCAGAGTATGGAATGATATGGAATAGATGGAATTGATGAGTTCCAATTTGATATGTTGAATGAAGCTAAAGAGAATGAAATGAAAATGTTGAAAAGGCCCCAACAACCATTCCCCCATGCCTAAGGTTTTGCGTGTCCTCATGCAACAAATTGAGGTACTAAAGAAGTGAGGAGGGTTGCTGAGATGGATCTAGTATAAATGAACCTGAAAATAAAACAATGGAAATGGAACTAATGAGATGAATACTGAACAAAAATAAATCATCTCAAAATTATTAAAATGATGTAAAACTAGCACTAATCATAAAATAAAATGCAAATCACTCGTTACATATGATTTCATCAATATTTAACAATCTTATGCCAAGAAAGAAACCTTTTATAAATTTAAAGGGATCTCCTTCTTTGTAGGTAGGAGAATTTTCATGATCGCAACAAATGATGAACCAATAAAAAATTAGTTATTACTAATCAAATCCCAAAGTCTTATATTTATCCAAGTATCAGAAATAAGATTTGCAGCTAAATTTTGGGAAACTGAGAGAGTTTTATCTCAAAAACATACTTATCTACAATACCCTCCTTCACTTTGTACATATCTATCTCGGATTGATATATACAAAGGTATCAATGGACCCTCATTTTGCAGAATTGCTAGGTTAGAATGCACAAAGAAAGGATGCAGTTAGTGACTGGGATGCCTCATCATCAATTAAGAGTTGCTATCAAATTCGAATTTCTCTTCCTTTATCACCATAGATCCATAAAAATAGTTCCAAATAGATTCATTATTTTTTAATGTCCTTTATTTAAGTTCTATTAATATAAAACAATTTGAGATATTTGTAAAACCAATCTTGA
>APFE030796500.1:56979-108233 GCA_000404065.3 Pinus taeda | reverse complement strand
CTTTGAAAATTGTAGATATAAAGTCTCCTTACACATTTGAGAAGCATTCTTCTAACTCTTATGAAGATCATTTTCCAATTGAGGAGCATCAAACAATCAATACCAATCATACAATCCCTGTACATATTCTAGTACCTCATAAAGTTCATGACAAATAAAAACCACTCATTTTACCTCCTACACTCCATGCTTTCCCTAACAATTATTACAAGCATCTCCCTAGGTTTGATGGAGAGAATGGTATCACTACTCAAAAAATATTCAAGGTTTTGAGAATTATCTAGACTTATTTGAAATTGATGAAGATGATGTTATTATCAGGCTTTTTTCTCTTTCTTTGCAAACTAGAGTAAAGAGTTGGTTCAAGAATTTACCTAATGTAAGCATCTCAAATTTCCAATAGTTTGTAAAAATTTTCCTTGATAGATGGATAATCAAAGTCAATCTTCTTAATATGATCATAGAAGAATATAATCAGTTAAGAAGACAGCCAAATGAAACAATACAACAATTTTCAGACAGATTTAATCAAGCCTATTATTCAATGCCATCAAATATAAGACCTCCCCCTAATTCAACTCTTTTGCATTACCCAAGAGCATTTGATCCAGAGATAGAATTTTAGCTAAGAGAAAGAAACCCCTCAACAATGGAACAAATGCAGAACATTGTAGTATATATAGAAGTTAATCTGCAAATTAGAAGAGAAAAGTTGAAAGTAGAAGCAGAGGAAAACAACATTGCAGAGGTAGAACATGACATTTTGGTAAGAAAGATAGAGGAAAGGATACAAAATATCACCGTGAAAGATAATTGTTTTTGTCAAAATCACCATGACACATTTATTTCACGAAAAGAAGAGGTTGATAGCCATGAACAAATTCCTACTAATTCCAACTACTATAGATGAGAAGATAGATTTATAGAGAAATATGTGGAGAAGCAATCTGCTGATCTAATGTGTATGTTTGATGACATTACTTCTTTTAATGATTTTCCTAAATATGATTAGTATGATGATAATTATGTTATTCAAATCCAGACTAACTTTACAAAGAAATTGAAAACTAGTTTGGGGAATAATGAAATTCAATTTCATCAGCTTGAAAATAGTGATCATCTTATTCATATCAGCTATGATAGTGAGGAAGAAAGTGCAGAAAATTTGGAAATAAGTGAAGCTTCTTTGCCTCTTTGTTTTTCTTCATCTCAGTTCATCAGAGAAAACTTTAAAGCAATAAAAAATCAACAATCTTTAGGTACTGACATTAACAACAAAGAAGACAATAAAATTCCTGATCAAGATCCTTTAGTTTCACAATTATAGTTGTCAAATTCCATTGAAACACCTGATCAAATAATACAAGAAAGTTTTATACCACTATGTTTTGAATCATTTCAATTTTGAAAGGAATTGTGGTATGAAAAATCTAAAGAAAAGGATGAGCAACTTGTAGAAATTTGTGAAGTCCCATTCGAATCTATGAGTGATAAGTTGCAGCAATCCTTCCAAGTTTTTCACGATCCCATAACTGATGGGTCGGATAATGAATGCAATCAGAATTTTTCTTCATTAACTAACAATCAGATTCAGGATCAAGATGATAAAGGTTTCATCAGTCAAACATATCAATCAAAAGAAATATCGTCACAAAGATTGTTTGAAAATATGCAGGGTGATAAAGGTGAAAGTGATATTTCAGTTTCATGGCCTGGAGGCCATCCACATTAGGTGTACAATTGCTTAAATCAGTTCAAAAATAGTGTGTATATTTTGGAAGATCCTTTTTTGTATAGTTTCTAGAGTCAACAAAGGAAATCAAGTAATTCCTTATCTTCTTATTTGTTGACAAGGTTATAATTGGCTTTAGAATCTCAGTTTTAATCACAAACAAGCACAAGCAACAAAATTCGCCAATGTATATGATGCTTGAATGGTTGCATTGGCTATTTAAGTTTACCTAACTAGCAATCAGAATGCTGATTAGAGTAAATAGGTAGGATTTCAATTTGAATAAATTCAATTTTCAGTAGAAAGTTTATGTTAGATCAAATTTTAGTTTGTAGAAAAGGGTGTATTTTTAGTTCAAAATTTTTAGTCACAAAGATTATACAACATAGCATATACATGTGTGGGATTGGCCCAATGCATCAAGCTACTAGTCAACGGTGTTCTTGACATTTCACAAGGAAATGGCATCCCCAAGTGGAGCGACTATTAGGTTCCTATACCAATAGGAGTCATAATTTTGAATGGCTAAGGTTAAGCCTTGTAATATGTACATACCTTTACTTTCTGTAAATGTTTTCCATACTGAAAAATCAAAAAATGAAAAGAGGGTATGTCCCAAAAGAAAAATCAAAGGACAAAAAAGAATAAGAAAAGGTCCAAAAAAGTGAAAAATATGAACCCCAAAAACAAAAGGCCATGAAAGTGTGCAAGTCAAAATGCCACTACTATTTAATTTTATGCATAATAATGATTGTGGGTAGCTTGTTATTCATGCCACAGTCCATGGTAATCAAACTATTTAATCTTGATTATGCCATGCTTTAAATTTCATGTTGATAGTTAGAGAATAAAATCTGACCAAACTGTTTAATCTTGGCAAATCATTAGATAGGTAGAGTAAATAAAAGGATCTCATCAGTTTAATCTGAGCCCTTGAATGATATAAGGTTAGAATTAGATAGTTTTCTGCTTTAAAAATATATGGATAAGGTTTTTCTAACCTAAATGCACCCAAATAAAATGAAGAAAGAAATGGTAGGATGAGTAGATGGGTAAGTAGAAGAAACGTTGTAGAAGTATGTTGATTGATTAAACAAAAGCACATTTATCATCTTTCAACATATATTTCAAATGTGAATGGGCAATTAAACATGCATAAGGTTTACAAAGTCAATTAATTAACTTCACCCATTCATTTAACGCATTTACTTTACTCATTTCCCATAAATAAATTCAAAGTGCTCAAAAACCTTTTAGTCAAAGAGCCTCAAAGCATTTCTCTGACTTTTGGAGGGGCCAGACCCTCAGCTTAATGACTTAAGGACAATAAGTACTAGATTCCCCCTCATCAAAAATTCATCTCCCTTCATTCCCCCTCATTTCCATAATAAAACCCGTTTTCCTAAGGTTAAAACACTATTTTCCTAGGGAAAGTAATCACCCCCATGTACAACCCCTTTTTCCAAAAAACCCACAAAAACACTTTAGGCTAAGTTATAATGCATATATGAAAAAAGCAAACAAATCACAGAAAACACATTATGCTTAACGCAATTCATTTCCACCATTTTCATATTAACTTCTAACTTTTATATATTAATTCCCATTAATACCTTTTCCTGTATGTATATATTAAATCCCTTACATTAATATCCATAGACCTAGTTTTAACTATAAAACTATGAATTTCACCCAAACCCCAACAAAACTCATTAATTGATCGATTCGTGATTACGTTAAGTAAAACTCCACAAATCACCCTTGTCACCTAAGTTTGTCATTAATCCATTGCCCCCCCTTTACCCTCCATGCTTGTTCATAGTGTGATCACCATTTGATCTGAAGGCCCACATCCAACACTCATAAGCCATTTCAGGAGGGATCATCCGTCGAATGATACCACCCGAAAAAGTGGTTTTTCGCCTAACCTTGATGCTATGTGTCATTCAATGAATGGAATCGAGCAACCCCTCCTGAATACCACCAAACCCACAAAAGCGGTGTGAAATAAACCACTTATCGCCCTCTCGCTAAATGACAAAACCGTCTACTGTTCACTTTGTGCCAAAATTCAAAAAAATCAAACCTTTACCCGTTTAAACATGAAAACCCCAGTTTTTCTCGTTTTCGCGTATCTGTGTAGTAAAACTCTGTGTAACCCTTCTACGCCACATGAAGCCTCTACTAACCAATTAAAGCATGGTTTACCTCCCAAAAGTACTTTGGACTCACTCCATAGACCTATAAAGCTCGATAAAGCCATTAACGACCCTCCCTATCAACCCAACGTTTTCCTAACAGTTTGTTTTATTTTACAGGCGATCAAAAGACTGCGACCTTGGATAAACAGTCTTAATACTAGTCATAAGACTGGTTTACTCAGATATTGTTATCAAATCTATTCAAACAAAGATAGAAAATAAAACATACAGTTAAAAGACAAGCAGACGAAACATGGAATTAAATGATTTACTATTGAAATAGATAGTAAAAACCTAAAATATATAGTGAAGGTAAAAGGACACTGTAAAGAATAGTCAAAGTGTATCAGGAATAAAGAGTATCAGATTGAAGACCAAGTCAAGTAAAGAAGCTAGCATGAAGACAAACAACAGGGAAGATAGTTATAAAGCATACAGATTCAAGTCAAAATGAAGATAGATGAAAAAAACAGAGCGGTAAAAGTAAACATTAAAAGTAAAAATGGAGGCAGTAAGGGTTAAACAAAGATCAAAACACTTTCACCAGAAAAAATGAAGTTTGTCCAAAGTAAAAGTAAAAACAATTAAAAGAAATTTAAGGTTAAAAGATGAAACCAGAGTAGAAATGGTACATACTTCAAAAAGTTCCTATTTAAGTCATAGTTTTTCAGAAACTAGTTCAGCCAATCCAAGATGAATTTTGAGAAACTGGAGGAGTTTTGTGTTCCTTAAAGGCTAATATACAAAAAAATATCTCACTTTTTACACAGGTATTACCAAAAGTGAGATAAGTGTATGTTTTCACAGCCTATTTTTCAGACTGTGCAAAGTCCTGTTTTTGACATTGTTTTGTAGAGCATATTGTGAATAGCTGGAGCTAAATTTTGGGAAACTGAGAGAGGTTTATTTCAAGAAAATACTTAGCTACAATTAGCTCCTTCAATTTGTACATATATATCTGGGATTGAGATATACAATGGTATCAATGGACCATCATTTTGCAGAATTGCTAGGGCAGAATGCACAAAGAAAGGATGCAGTTAGTGACTAGGATGCCTAATCATCAATTAAGAGTTGCTATCAAATTCGAATTTCTCTTATTTTATCACCACAAATCCATAAAAATAGTTCCAAATAGATTCATTAGTTTTGAATGTCCTTTCTTTAAGTTATATTAATGCAAAACAGTTTGAGATATTTGTAAAACCAATCTTGATATTTTTTCAAGATATTTTAGTTTAGAATTTGTATAAATACTTCTTCATTTGAAGTATTATGGAGTGGATTCTAAGACATTTCTATAGAAGTTTTCTCTCAAATCAGAGTTCTATTGTATCAGTGACTAGATTGGCTTGTTGGATCAAGGAATAAATATCATATCTTTTACAGAATTCTTGTGTAAAGCGAAATACAAATAAGTATTCTCCTATGTTCAATGTTATTTTCCTTATGTTTTTTCCATAATATTTTGTGTAAATTTCTAAAATCTAAATGTATAAGAAGGAATGATATTCAAAAATTTCTTAAATGCACTCTGTCTTGACTGTTTTACATTCTGAATGTTTTCTCCTAAACTATCTTAGCTAGGGAATTCTTAATTGCTCCTTAGCTTCTGTAGTTTCTCCTTTGATCTATAGCAAAGGATTCTTAATTTCCATTTGTTCATGACCACCCTCTGTTCTTCATTCTGATCCTAGTCCAAGGATTCTTAAGTGCCCTTTCACCCTGGTTAGAATCACTTCACCCATTGGGCCTAAATATATGCATTTTTATTTGCTAGCTTGCCCTGTGAACATTCCCTTTAATGATCTACTCTAGTTATGCTATCCATTTGTTGACTCCATAGCCCAATGGCTTGAAGACCTAGCTCTATCCATCTGCTTCAAGAATTACACCACCCAATCTTCAACACAAAAAAAAACCCCCATGAACTTTCATAACTAGCCTAATATCCCATCAAATAAAGATAAATCATATAGAGAGAGCCCTCTCTAGACTTAGGTTGGCTAGAGCCTAAGCCTAAAAGTTGGTTTGTGGTTACCCTGGTGATCTCTTTTCTCAACCCTTGGAAATTACTGGGTGATAACAGATGCTATGGTGGAGGAGTATGAATCCATAGTTCAGAACAATTTTCGAGATGTGGTTCCAAGACCAGAGAAAAAGTAAATTGTGAGTTCTCATTGGCTTTACAAGCTAAAGCAAGTTGTTGATGGTAGTGTGGAGAAACATAAGGCAAGGTTTGTTTCCTGTGGTTTCTCATAGGTCGAGGGGTTCGACTATGATGATACTTTTTCTCCTGTAGCAAGGTACTCATCTATCAGATTGATGTTGGAACTATCAACATAGATGGGTTGGAAGATCCATCAGATGGATGTGAATACTGCATTCCTCAATGGAAATATTGAGGAAGCGGTGTACATAGAGTAGCCAGAAGGTTTTGAGACCTTCAATCATGAGCCACATGTGTGCTGACTTAAGAGAGCTTTGTACGGGCTGAGGCAAGTAGCTCATGCTTGGTACATCAGGATCGACAACTACTTCATCGGGTTGAGCTTCACAAAGAGTGAAGTGGATGTGAACTTGTACCACATCATGGTGGAAGGTAAGAAGTTGATCGTTGTTATTTATGTTGATGATATGATATTGACAGGTGATGATCGGTTGGTCATGTCTTGCAAGGAGGACCTTGCAAGAGATTTTGAGATGAAATACATGGGTCTCATGCACTACTTTCTAGGCATGGAAGTGTGGCAGAAGGATGGGGAAGTGTTTTTGTCTCAAGGAAACTATGCCAATGAGATACTCAAGAGATTCCACATGGAGAAGTGCAAGCCCATGCAGACTCCTCTAGCAGGTAACTGGAGGAAGGAGGAGGCTACTTCAGGAGAAGTAGTAGAAGCTACTATGTATCAACAGCTTGTGGGTTCACTAATGAACTTAGTGAACACATGACCAAATTTGTGCTATGCGGTGAACTAGCTAAGTCAAGCTATGGTTCAGCCTACCAAGCTATTTTGGAAGGCGGCTAAGCATGTTTTGAGATACCTTAGAGGCACATCTCAGCATGGATTATGGTACAGACGGACAGAGGGAGTGAAGCTACAAGGCTTCACAGATGTAGATTGGGATGGGAGTCCATTAGATCGGAAGAGCACATCAGGAAACAGAGGTTAGTTGCTTTCAGCTTAGCAGAGGCTGAATACATGGGTGCAAGTCAGGCATCATGTGAGGCCATTTGGATTCAGAAAATTCTAGTTGGTTTGTTTGATCAAAGGATGGATCCAACTGTGATCTATTGTGATAATCAAAGTTGTATCAAACTCTCTGAGAATCCAGTATTTCATGACGGGTATAAGCACATCGACATTTGGTATCATCATCTCAGAGACTGTATGGCAAGGAGGATCATGTTGTTGCAATACATTTCGATCGAGGAGCAAGATGTTGACATTTTGACTAAGGCATTGTCAAAGTGTAAATTCGAGTTCCATAGAGACAGGATTAGGGTGGCAGATAATCCCTTTCTTGTTGAGAGGGAGTGTTGAAAATAGAAACAAGAAATGCTATAAATAGCATTGCTAAGGATATCATTTCAGGATATTCCAATTTTAAAATGTCCTTGAATTGAAATTGAGAATTAAAATTCAAATTTAGTCTCACCAGCTGTTTGAAAAATAATTAATTAATTCATCTTGAGTTAATTAGTTGGATAAATTCAAACATGAAGTCTTTGTGAAGTCATGTAACAATTATCCTTTTGATTGAGGAAGTTATCCCTTAATTAAGGAGATAAGGATGAGTTTTATTTGAGTTGTAATTAGTTAGCTCATTAACTAAGTTAAGTCCAATTAAATTAGTTCCAAACAGTTTGTGGAACTAATTGTGAGTTTAGTCAGTTAATGCATGCATGCATGCAACTAGTGTTCTCTAGATAACTGAATATTCTCTCATTAAAGGATAAAAGGAAAGGAAAGGATAATGTACTATTAGTTGCAAGAATATTCCCATGAGGAAATCTCTTGCATGCAGAAGGAATTCATTTCCTTGAGGATTGCGCAGTCTCTACAGAGGTTAGAGCAGTGTGTGAGGTGAGAATCACACAGGTTACAATTGGATCACCCAGGAGAAATAGCACAAGAAAATAGGAGGCTTGGAGGACAAAGGAGAAAGCATATGTGTTGTCTATTATGTCTATGAGCAACAGTGAGGGATTGTACTGAGAGCTAGATAGCTTGAGTGCTAAAGATTTGTGTAATCCTAAGATATTTCCACTTGTATGATAATACAAATAGCAGGGTTTTTGGCTGAGGCTTTCCCCAGAGTATTCTTCTGTCTTTCATGTGTGATTTATTTTTCTTCTCTATTATATGTGTTATGCTTGATCTTGCTCAAAATCGATTAAGCTTTCACAAGTTTGATTGTAGAAGTAGATTAAGTATTTTTCTTTAGTACATTGCATAATCAGTTTAGTCTATAATGCGAATTTCTACAATCTTCAGCTCACATAGATCCTTTTGGACGCTCCCTAGTGTCTGTATATATTTTTGCTCAAGCTACTCCAACACTTTAGTTGTTGTGTCTCTTAGCTTGTCCCCAATCCCATCGAGATAGCCTTCTATCAGCACCATTGGGTCAAGATGCATTCGTATAGAAGACTTGTTCTTTTTGCGTTGTCCAACAGTTTGCTCCTAACCGCGTTTCTTCAAGATGAAAGGAGTGCTCTACTCCTCACCACTGCCTCCTCCCTACTCTGACATCTCTTGCTTGTTAGTGTGTTGCGAAGCTAATTTTCTATCTTCTTCTGTATCATGTTGTTCCTTTTTAGCCCGCTCTTTAGCAGTGTGCTCCTTATCCATCTGTTCTTTCTTTGCAACTTCCTTAGAAACTTCCTTATTCTTTTGCTTAGCCAATGCACAGGTGGCCTTCTAAACTGCATCTTTTCACTTTTGCGTAGCAGAGCTCTCTGCACCTTTACTTGTTCCCACATCAAGCATCGTGGATTCACGCCTCTCTGCTAGACAATACCCCACAATCTCTTGCACATCCATATTAGATACCAAATAAGGAAACTAATGCCATGTGTGCTATGGGTCCTTCCACACTATGATGGACACACTGTGAAAATTGATCTTGAACTCTGCGTAGGCTGACAACTATGCGAACAAGGTTGGGGACAACCTTGGCCTTTAACTAATCACCATATTAAGGTCCATATTTACCAAAATCCAAAAAATTTTAGACTCCTTAAGCCTTGTCGGATCCTTTATTGACCACAACAAGGTGATCCACACTGCCTCAGGTAAATCTTCTCTGTGCGGGGGGAACTAACTGTCCTCCAGCAACCTCCAAGTGACTAACACAATAGACAACACCAACCATACATAATGGAATGGATTTCTTTCTTCCTGGGTTTCTCAGCAGTTCATGAGGAACTCCTGGCATAAATACTTCGCCCAATTGTATTGGATGCACTTTGCGCATAGTGTTGCAAGTGACACTATTGGCATCAGAACTCCGTCTGCACAACACTTCCTCATAATTTTTCTCATAAGTATCTAGGAAATGAAGTACACTGCCTAGTCTTGAATTGAGCAGATATATATCCAGGCAACTTTTTAACAAGGTCATACTCTTTCTTCATTTTATCAGCTAATTCTTTGTCCCTGGGTTTCCCTCCAAACTCCTTGGTAGGGTTCTCTCCTTGATATGGCAACTTCACGATCCTATGGATCAACATTTCTATAATTGGGATGGGCTCTCCAAGCCATAGACACCCATCGTGCACCAACGAGAGGAGCTGGCACACACACACTGTGTTCATAGTTGAGTGCTGATAGTGCGACACTAAGAGCATGTTCAACAATGCTGCCTGCTTGACACCTCTGACCCAATTAATGGGATCCAATTGTGTAACCCATGTTTCTTCATAATATATCTTTATCATATATTTGTTGGTTGCTAAATGCAGGAACCTCTCATGGTCCATGAGGTCCCAGACCTCCATTTTCAGTTATGGGTTGCACGCTAACCTAGGATCTTCAAATTCCACCTATTCAGGCAACAGGGGTGTTGACAACATGAACTTCTCAGAATCAAGGTCTTTGGAAACCTTGGTATTTCCCTTCCTCCATGGGATATACTTGGGAAGCCTTGAGATAGGCTCGATTTCTTCGGGATCTACTTCTTGGACACCTTGGTATTCCTCCTCTTATAAATTGACCACTTTCTCTGGGTGTTTGTATTGCTTCTCTTTTTATTTCACCTCTAGATTATTCTCTGGTGGCATTCTCATCAGCAACAACTTCTTTTGCTTCTCCTTTGTAGCTGGTTGCTTGATTTTACCTTACACTCATGCTTTTCTCTCTAGAGGATAGATTAGGAGGGAACCTCCCAGAAAACAAGTAGTTGGATATGTTAGAAAACCAAGGAGAAAGAACCAAGATGATGATGAGGGGTTCATCTAGAAGTTTATCATCCACCATCTCCTCATTATCTATATGCAAGGTTAGCCTGGAAAAAAAATCTGCAAAACGACTTTCTTTCCCTAGTTTGTCAATAATAGTGAAAGGAAATTGCTGTAACAATAACAACCATCTAATTATCTTGACATTAACATCAGGTTTATTCATCAAATATTTAATGGATGCATGATCAATATGAACAAAATTTTGATACCCAGTGATATAGTGCTTCAATTTGTTTAAAAAATGTACTATAGCTAAAAGTTCTTTTTCAGTGACAGTGTAATTCAACTCATCTTTAGACAAATTCTCACTAATGAAATAGATAGAATAAAGTAATTTATCTTCTACTTGTCCTAAGTCTCCCCCCATAACTTTATTTGATGCATTAATATGGACATGGAAAGCCAATGCCCATTTTGGACCCCTTAGGATGGGTGCAGTGGTCAATTTTTCTTTCAACACTTCAAGGGACTCTTGACAGTTGCTTGTCTAACAAAAATCTAAATCCTTGGACAATAATCCAAACACAGGTGAAGCTACTTTACTAAATTCTTTGATGAATCTCCTATAATACCCAGCTAGTCTTAAGAAACTTCTGAAATATCTTTGCTTTTGAGGGGGAGGGACCCTTTTGATGATGGAAATGTTGTTTGGGTCAATCTGTATCCCTTTCTTGGATATGGAATGGCCAAGGATAGTCTATTCATTAATCAAGGATTCACATTTATCAGGGCTCAATTATAGATTCATTTCAATACATTTCTTCAAGACCTTGCACATATTAGAGAGAGCTTCATGGAAGTCACATCCATAAGGAGTGAAATCATCCATGTATATTTCAACAGAATCATGAAAAAGTTCATAAAAATACTCAGAACTTCCCTCTAGAAAGTACCAAGGGCATTGCACAAACTGAATGTAAGAAATCTATAAGAAAGGGTACCCCAAGTACATGTAAATGTGGTCTTATCTTACTCTTCAGGTCTGATGTGGATTTGATTGTATCCACTAAATCCATCCAAGAATGAGAATAATTTATTCCCTACAAGGCCATCTAGGATTTGGTCAATAAGTGTAAAGGAAAATGGTCCTTCTTTGTAGCCTTGTTAAGTCCTCGGTAATCAACACATATTCTCCACTTCCCATTTTTCTTGGGAACTAAAACAAGATGTGATACCCAAGTACTATATGAAATGAGGTATATGACCTTTGCATTGAATAGCTTTTGTAGTTCTTCTTTCACAATGTCCATAAGAGTTGGGTTCATCCTTCTCTAGGATTGGTGCACAGGGTTGCATCCCTCTTTGATGTAAATATGATGAGTACAAACTAAGGGATGAACTCCTTATATTTCCTTATAATCCTAAGCAAAAACATCCAGGTCTTGCTGCAACACATTGCACAATTATTATTCATGTTTGGTCGAGAGAGAAGGGTTGATATTTAAGGTTCTAGATGGGCCAATTTATTCAAAATTGACACGTTCTAGACTTGAGTCAATAGGGAATAAGTCAATCCAAGGACTACTCTTAGATTCTTTCATTAACTCACCAATTGGTATGTCAGTGGGAGGTTGGTTTTGGAGGATATGGTCAATGAGGTCATGTTCATTAGGTTCCCCCGTCCTATAATAGTACCTAGAGTGCGGATTGGGTAGGGGGTGATGTGATATAATTAATATGCTTCCTCCTCTTCTAACCGCAAGGGTAAGTCATATTTGATAGAGCACTAAGCAAGAGGATACAATACCATTTTTTTTATAAATGTCCATTCTTAATGGTGATGTTCCCAACCCTACAACTAATGTAGGCATCAATAGTGGCCAATCGTGGTCTTCCTAAGATGAGAGGATAGACATTAAAGTTGGCTTTGGGTTAGAGAACTGGGAAATCAGTAGGATACTCCCAAGAGTTAATGGATACCATAACACTTCAACAATTCCCTTAGGAGCTACTATGGATATGTCTACAAGACGTAGCAATGTGGTGGTCTTCCTCAAATCCCCTTAGAGATTTAGCTTTAGCATGGGTTCCTTAGTCATCAAATTGATTGCAACCCCAAGATTGATTAGGTTATTAGGGACTATAAGGCCATAAATGTGAACATCTACTACTGGGCTTCTAGGGTCTAGATGTTTCAGAAATATCACCCTCCCAACCATCAAATCAGATAGTTTCCCAACAACATTTATGGTGGGAGTGTGTATTTTTATTCTCCTAGGATTTTAAAAACATTTCACCTTAATAAGATTATTATAGATGGGAACATCTTTAATTCCCCAAAAAAGGTGGATCTTAACATGAAAGATTCTTCGATTCTCCCAGAAGTTCAACCTCTTATGGGGTGTGATCGTTACAGTGGATCAACATCTCACAAAAGGGTAGGGGGTTGACTTGAGGAGCACTCTCTTCCTTCTATTATTCAATATTTTTCAGGTGGAGAAGGTGGGTGATTCTCTAGGAGAACTCTCCCAGACCAAAGGTTGATCTCCTGGATTTCCACAACATAAGAAGGATATAATTTCTTCCCATTGTAGACTTGTTGTGCTTGCTTTTTGTTTGGGTTCGGATTGGGTTAAGGAGGAATTTGAGGTTTCTTAGGTGGAGTAGAATGAGTGAGTTATGGTTGAGGTTGGGGTGGAGGCACTAAGTCAGGAGGGTGGTTGACTTGAGCCCTCCACCCTTGTGATGGGTTGTCCCATTGAGAAGATTGGGGTGGATATGGATGAAAAGGATGCTTGACAGGTTGAGGAGGATGTGGAGGAGTATAAGGCCAGGAAGGAGGTGTGGAACATGATGGATGAGTGGAAGAGTACCAAGGTGGAAAAGGTGCATTCTGATTTGGATTGTAATAAGAGTAGTGTGCACCTTGCATGCCTTGTTGATATGACTAAGGCCCTTGAGGTATTCTTTGATTAATGAAGCAAAGTTGCTATGAACCCCCTTCTTTCGCTTTGTATATAACTTTTAGTCCTGGAAAATAAGGTAATTTTTCTATTGCATGATTTTCTTCACAAACTAGGTAGACTTCTATGATAGTCAATGGTCATTCATTATTAGGATGACTTTTGGTGCATTTAAGGCAGAAAATAGCTAGTGCCTTTTCTACTTCCTCCTGATTTCTTTTGATTTGCATGGTATCCATTTGCAATGGAATTGTATTCAACATTTCACTCTTGAAATCCTCCAACATGTTCCCTATCTCATTCTTGATGGATGTTATGGAGGGAGTGGAAGTGACCAAGCCTTGACTTGCCCTACCCTTCTTCCTAGTGGCCATAGAGTGATTCATCAGGTCCAAGAATCATCCTAAAGATTTCTTCCTTGGTTTCTTTGGACCTAAATTAGTCCCTATACTTTCTATTGAAGTCCTATTGCATTTGGGCCTAGGTAGTGATGCTACCCCAAGGCAGACCCATAAACTAGTGCAAGGTTGCATCTTTAAGGGCGGAGAGGGGAAATTTCAGCTTCTACTCATCAGAGGCATAGTCATAGGTCCTACAAACAACAAATTCAAAAATTAAGGTGTTAGGATCCTCAGAGGTTAAGCCATGGAAGTGTGGAAGGGAAATAAGGCTTATATTCTTCATTCTTACCTCTCCACTGGTCTCTCTAATAGGGAAAACCTCATTGTCCCTATTTTTAGCCATAGTTTGGGTAGGTGAAGTGGGTTCTTCTTCTTCCCTAATAGGTTCTTAAAATATTTTAGGTTTCTCACCTCTAGGTTCTTCTAACTCCCCTGTAGTCAGAGAGGGAAGATCACAGTCACTCAAGAAGAGTGAAGGTTGACTACTTTAGGGTTTAGGGTTTTTTGATAAGAAGTTTCCTTGATTATCCCTACTAATATGAGGCATGGTTTTTTTTACTTTTTCAAAAACTGTATGCAAAACATAAAGCAATTCTCAAGTAGAAATAACATCTAGTTGGACACCTCCCCATTAATGATGCCAAAAATTGGTGAGCCTTGATATTGCACCAAGAATTTTGCAACTCACAAGGGTTCCTCAACTTAAATTATCAACCCATAGTTCATACAAGGTTAGAGGTGACAATACTATATGCATAACAAACTAGATTCTACTCATGCCACCCATAGTCATGGCATTAGATAAAGGTTCTCAGAGACCATTCCTCCTACTGAACTATAATGAAATTTTTCTGATGAATGTACAATTGAAAACTAATTCTAGTTATGAAAGTGGAAATGTCATTTTCTCAACTTGTAGATGCTAATTAATTAATTCATGAAAGGACAAGGGTTAATCTACTTTCAGAAAGGAAGCTACTTTATCTTGCATAATTCATCAAACTACCAACATAATTGCATGCATCATTTACCTAGTTCACACTTGCTTTCAAAATAAAAAATCTGACTTGCATCATAGTTGTGATTAAAAAAAATAATTCTACTTTGTTTTGCAGTGAGGAAAATGAATGGTTGAAGTGAATTTTTAGGGTGAAAATGATGTCTTAATGGTATGGAGAGGTCAATGGAGGTTAAAGAGAACATAGGAAGGATGGGTTGAGCCCCCTAGCCATGCCTAAGACCTCTAAGAGGTATGTCTTGCACTAGGATGAAAGCTCACGGTTTCCTAAGTTTACTAGGCAAAGTGGCTATACAAACAAAGTTTTGCAATAGAATTTAGGGGTGGAAAGAGAATATGGAGGAGTCCAATATGGAAGTGGAAGAGGTTCCCTACCCTACAGATCAACACAACCCTGCAACCAATCACACACATACATCCATTGGTCATTAACAAAGTGATATAATCTATGATGGAAAATATGAATTGAATTTCAATCACATCTATTTTATGCCATAACACTACTCTAATCACTAAACTGACTTCTAAGATAAAGAAATAAAATGTAAAGTGGAACAACTAACATTCATCTATTTCCAAGAAATCACAAACACAATATTTTTGGACTAATGTTGTGAATCCTTCCACCCAATCTCCCACAAGAGAGGTCATGTATAACACTGCAATCACAGGTTTTTATAGCTTAACCTCTACTGAAATGAAAGAAACTAAGAAATGCATGGAACCAAGAATAAAAAACAAGTACAAAAGAGGGACCAAAGCCTCTAAGTTAGGCCCAAAACCAAGGGTCTCATCCCTCTGAAACTAACTCAGATGCAACTTAATAACCAACTTCTCATTATCATAAAGTAAAGGTCTCATACATCACATGAAAGTTCAAAATGACAATTTCATGATATAAGCTTAATAGCTACACCTAACTGAATCAAAACTTCAAATCCTAATGTGCTTTTCATATTGTTTATTTATACAAAAGGGTAGTTGATAGCATCTCCCTTGAAAATAGGAGCAATTCGCTCCTTGATCTCAGAAATGGTGGAGCTTATCCCTTTTGAGCTTCAGTTGTACTAGGATTTACTCGGTTGCCAATGAATTCGAACTAGTGAGAGAGGATGCTGTGATCCCAAGCCGAGTTAGGGAGTTAAGGAGGTGGAAAAAAACCCATGATTCTCTCTTGGTTGTCTTCATCAAGCCCCTGCATAGTAATTTCCTGAAAATGTTTCTTTTTCCTGCAACTAAACCACATTAGGCCACATACTATGACAACCACCTTTTACTCCTCTTAATAAGCATAATATAACAAAAAATGTGAATTAAGGTGAGAAAAGGATATTTTTAAGGGTGGAGGACAACATGGCGATATTCAAAATATACCTATTGATGGGACTTCTTGACCCTACTGCCTACACCTACCTACAAGTCAGTGAGAAAAGCATTCAACTGCACAAGGTGTGGTTGGTGGCAAGGAACTCAGAGAAGAGGCTGTCACATTAATCCCGACTCTCTCTGTTTGATCTATCTCCTAGGTTAGCTAAGGGGGGTGGTCCCTAATGAAAAGTTAAGTTAAAATATGTGAGTTTCTAGGAGAGTGTTATAGTGAAAACAGATTACTTTTAAGGATTTATGAGCAAATATGAAGTAAGCAACTTGAAACAGCAATACCAATCATTAATATGATCAAAAACCATGAAACCAGTGCCTTATAAGGAATTTTCTCAACAACTTAAAGATATGTTTGCTCAAAGTAAAATGCAATGCTCTCAAAAGAGAAAACAAAGTCACCCTGAAATGTAAATAAGAATTGTTAGCACAAGATATATAAGATACAAAATGTTTTTGAGATAATCAAATTTATAAATCAAAACATGTGAAACATATCTTGCCAAAACCCAAAAATTAGTAATTAACTTGGAAATGTAAAAGAAAGGAAGTGTTAACCAAGACATCAATATGCAATTAGACTTGAAACATGAAAAGAAAACACTTGTTTGAAATGATTACAATACTTGCTTTTGGAATAGACTTTGCATATGAAAACTCAAACCATCAAGAGGCAAGTAAAGTAAATGTAATGGAAAGTGCTCTTGGTTAATTTTATTAATTAGCGATTACAATTTAACTCTTTAATCCTCAGACCTCACCTTCGCCCATGATATGGATCTCACAATGAGGAATCAATAGAGGAGTAGACGATCCCTAAGATGTCTACTTCAACGAACTTATGTTGGAGGTAAAATTTTAATGAGGCTTGGGGCATTTCTACACTAAAATTCTTAGATGAAATGTAAATTCTGTTAATTCCCCAAATTAAAATAATGATGCATGCACATACTTCAAAGAGATTGATTTGCAATGCTTGAGAATGAAATAGTGTTCAACATAAGTTGCAATTATAACTTCAACTGAAGGAATAAAATTAGCTTACAAGTGTTGCATGTGTTTCATCAATGAATTAAAATGATACAAGTAATTAGCTTGAATGTAAAATTTGTTTCAAATAGACAATGATAATAAATTGCTCCAATATTCAGGATAACAATGTAGCATAAAATTGAAGCATGTATTCAAGTGCTCATGAAACAATTTAAGAAGGTAAATGGAAACGAATCAAAGTTTGTTACGAATATAAAATGGTTGCATGTAAAGGATGACTTGCCCAAAGTAAAGTGTAAGCTTGTAGCTCCAAGCAACAATGAGAAAGAAAATGCAAAGCTCAAATGAAATTGTAACAAACTTTAACTTAATGAAATGTGATAGTGAGGTTGTGTTAATTCCCAATTAAAGCATGCATGTAAGCAAATGAAGTATAAAATCTTAAACCATGAAAATGTCAATCCACCCAAGAGAAGCCTCCCTCTAAATGGGGAGATAGGATACCATGGGAGAAATCCCAAGCTCCCGCAAGCAAGTTAGGTCTTTTATTAATATTACAATGAGAAGAGGGTCATTCAAAGTTCTCAACTATACTTCAAGGAGAGTCCTCACAATAATTTCTTGAAACTTGGACACTAGACTACCTTTCTTGACAAAGTAGTGACAAGATCTCACAAAACGTATGCAAGGGAAACAAGGTGTGAGTTTCCTCCAAATTCCCATGGCTTAAAGAGTAAAGTGGGTAGACCTCTAGTGAACTCAACTTGGCCAAAATAAGCATCAAAAGGGCTCATGACATCGTTGGAAATCGAACCCCCAACATTTTTCAAAGGTCCTACAAACACTTGTTAGATGTTGCAGGAAGTTGCTCTTCAAAATCTGCCACACAAGAGTTAGCAAACAATCCAAACAATGGCTGTAACATAAGTTAAGTATTAATGGAAAAATCATAAAGATAAAATGTATATGTACAACTATAATTTACAAAAGGCTAAGCCAAAGAGTGAGAGTAAACTCTCATTTTTGCTTAGCCATCTTCAAGCTCTTAGATAGAAAATGAAAGAAATGAAGTACAATGTCTTTTTAAAAGAGATTTACATCTAGAAGCTCTCAGCTTGTGTACAAGCCATGTGCCGAAATCCTTGCAAAAACACTTTGCAAGATAAGACTATGAAGGTTCAAAGAACAAATGAGAGCTCCTTTAAGAATGTATCAAGAGTGGGTTGGTCTCTCCAAAGTCTTCCCCTCACACTTGAGACTCTAATGCCAACAAGATTTTCCCTCTACAAAACTTCAGTCTAGAATTAGTTCCATATAGATTTAGCAATAAACAATGATAAGAAATTCTAGAGATTTATTTAAGACCAACTAGAGCACTCTATACCTAGAGCATACTTGTAAATCAAATGTCAATGCAAGATAACTCTACATTGAAAAATCTAAAAGAGTATATGGAAGCAAATTAGATCAAAGCATGAGTAAAAGAAATTATACCAATGCTGAACAATTCATCACACTTGAAAAGGAGCAACACCTCATGAATGAAACCCCAAAGTCTTTATTGATATTTTTGAAAATGTACAAGGCAGTAGCGCTTCCGCAAGCACAGCTAGTAACAATATTATCCAATGTGAGAGCCCATGGCTCTATTATATAGAGATTTTGGAGCAAATCCGAATGAAGAATGACAATGACAAATGGAATTGGAGCTAATCCCAATGTAGAAGTGATTAAACAAGCGGCATGGGGTGACAATCCCAGAGAGAAATTCGAATTTGTTGAATGAAGCTCCAGTGCCAAGTGTAAAAATCGAATTCTGGCAAGTGGACATCATATTCTTCTTCCTTTATGTGCCAAATTCGAATTTTATGGTGGAATGACAAGTGTATATGGGTGGTAACCCATGTGGGGACACTTTCCCACAAAAATCTCCACCAAATATTCTCCCAAATCCTCCCAAATGTGCATTAACTTCACAGATTCGAATTTCCAAGCAACATTTTCATTTAATGCCAGGAATTTGATTTTATTTGAGCATGTTCTTTCTTTGATTTTAGGAGTCCACATGACCTTAGGACTTCACTTTAACTCCCCCATAGTTTTCCACCTCATTTCCACAACATTTAGCATGTGTGGATATTTATTTTTCTCCATTTATTTAATTTGTAGTTTAATTAATTGCCCGATTTCCCACTAAACTTAGGAAAAGTGGGTTTTGAGGGTCCAAAACACATTATTAACCCCTCAAAGTGTGTCATCGTAGAAACTTGAAGGTGAGAGGTGTAATTTTGATTACTCATACCCCATACAAATTCTCTAGACTACACTTATTACAATTTAAATACAATTTTATTTGCAATTTTTAACTTGCGGGAAATCTAAAAAATTAAAAAATGACTACCTAAACCTAACCAAATTCCACAATTCTTTTTGTGTGATATATTATGGTAATATACATCGGCTCTAGACAGTAAGATGTGTCAGGGGCTCCACCTTCAAACTGTCACCCCGGCTTTGGGATAAAATGTGAGTGAAAAAACCTAAAAAATTATTCGCCTCTGAAAAGGAAGGGATAATTAACTAGATAAAAAAAAAATCCAAGGTATACTCTTTTGCTGATCGAGTCCCAACATTCTAGGCTTGTTACAGACCCAAAACTCATCATTAATAGTATCACTTATTAAAATTCCCCGTAGGGTGTGGAATCTGGGTGCAAGAAAGATAATGAGAAGATAGAAGTAGAGTTAAAAAACTTTTTTGATTGATGATATCTGATGATACAAGTGTCCTCTGGATCATCATTAGGCATGGAGTCTTCATAACCATCAGGTTTGATTCCAATGGTCAATAGGACTAATCAGTAAGTGGATCACTAAGAAACAAATTTAGCAGAAGTTTCTCCATCTAATGAGGGAACTTGATGCAATTTGCCCATTTTTTACTAAGGGGTGAGGAATGATCCAAGAGAATATTGGTGGCCACTCACCTCTTCCATTCAATGGTTCTTTATATTCATGGTAGTCTTTCTATAGTTTTTGGAACATAAAATTTTGGGGTCATTTTGAGGCCCTAAATAATGATTTTTGGCAATTTTGAGTGCCAAAAGGTTGCCATGGAATGCCCCAACCCCAACCAAAAGTTGTAAGCCTTAGATATGTCTTACTAATGATCTATTATGGACCTAAAACAAATATTGCATTGAAAATTTTCAACCTTAGGAAGTTGATGTATCAAATAACCACCTTGGGGCCTACAAATGCTTCCAAACTTCATCTTCTAGGGTTAGGATTTTGGAATTTATGGTTTTTTTATTTATGTTAAAAGGTCATTCTTTTGGATTCTTAAAGTAGCTTCTTCTAAATGAGCAAGGCCAACATATCTCTCTTCCAATGATAAGATACCACCATTCTAATTATTTTGCGATCTACAATGTCTTATTACTTTATTCATTAATAAAAAATATATTTTCACTATATTACTAAGGTCTTTGTTATATTCTCTATGTGCACTCCTTTAGTTTTCCCACCTTTGATTTCATTCGTTATACAACATGTATTATTGGTATCAAATCTATCTTCTCCTTATTTGTTGGTGCATGTCCCTAATGAGGCCATGTTATAGAGAGTTGGGTCTCAAACTAATTTTGCTTGAGGAGTATTACTCTCATTAGACCAAGTGGCCTCCCATGGAATAAGAAAAGAGTGATTATGGATCACGAGAACTTATCAAGTTGTTGCTCGAGGAAGTCCTTGTGCAATAGAGGAACAAAATGATGAATAGACTTTTCCATATCCTTTAATGACTACCAATGGTGGCCAAGGAACCTTCCACAAGTACCCATTTTGAAGGTGCAACACACTTCAAGGTACAAGTTAACTTTGATACCCGTTTATATTAAGGCCCAATAGATGTCAATTATTTGGGAAACTGGTTAAAATTAGAGGGTTATTACACTATCCAAACGTTTTACAATGTCAAGAAGATCACTTTTGTGCTCCTTAAAGCCCATCCCCATGTCAAAAATTCATGGGAAGGCTACTGAGAGAGATAGTGTGGAGACGAGTCTATAGAATTCTTAATAACACCAAATTAGGTGGCAATTTATTGGTGCCTTCAAGGAGGAATTCTATATATTATGGATTATTCACCTTAAAAATGTAAGAAACCAATAATTACATTCCTCTTCAAGGGGGAAAAACCCTTTTACAATGAATATAATGTAAAAGATACTATTTGATGATTTTAAGAATAGGTCTCCTTAATATATAAATAGGAGACAATAGGTACAATTATAATAAAATGGGGCCATGAATAACACCAAATTAGGTGGCAGTTTATTGGTGCCTTCAAGGAGGAATTCTATGTATTATGAATTATTCACCTTAAAAATGTAAGAAACCAATAATTACATTCCTCTTCAAGGGGGAAACACCTTTTTACAATGAATATAATGTAAAAGACACTATTTGATGATTTTAAGAATAGGTCTCCTTAATATATAAATAGGAGACAATAGGTACAATTATAATAAAATGGGGCCATGAAGGATTCTAGTCAACATAAAAATATATTAATAGAAATGTAATCACTCAATATCTATGGTTTAATAAGGAATTTTATAGTTAACATAGGGTTTAACATGCCCATCTACTTCAAACAAGTGTTTTCCTCAATGTTGGACTAACTTCCAATGATTTTTCCATAATAAGTCATCTTGCCATGTCATCTTATCAAATAGTTTTATTTTCTATTTATTGATGTGCTCCATAATTGTTGGGTTACTTGATTGCTTAATCCTTGTTGCAAGGATATTTTTTTTCTACTTCTACTATGATTTCCCCTTCTTAATTATCTTTGGTACATACCCCAACTACAAATGAATAACATGATCATAATCTCGATTAGGTGAAATACCCTTTAGCATTAATGCAAATACTTTGGGATGATTGTGCATAACTTTATGGATATCCTTTGAAATTTATGATAATGACTTTTGAACATTACATTAGACCCTCGTGCCCATTTTTGATTAATTTTTTCACTCCATTAAAGCTAATCACTCTAGAGGGATTCCCTCAAATACCTTTGAGCTTAATTTCCTTCCCTTAGGAGTTAAATATTATGAAGATATCTTGAAAATTAAAGTTCATTGTTTCCAATGATTATAACCATTCGAGCTATAATACAACATAAACACAACCCAATTGTATTGCAATCATTGGATTGTCCAACAAATGCTTCCCCATATTAGCTCAATACTATGGAACTTCCCTGAACAATTTATGGTGCCTAAATCTATAATCATTACTTGAAACCTTGGTGCGAGATATATGGAACAATTGAGAAATTTTTAATTTGTAATTGATGGAGTTATGGGTACTTCCTAAATAGATCAACACTATTACCTTTGTATTTTTTTATATATCCTTCTATCTTGAGGGTTTGTGAAGTATTAGTGCCAACCAATGCATGGCATGATATTGTTGGGGTAGTATCTTCTAGCTATAGATCTCATGACTATTCCAATTCTTGATCTCCTCCCTCTTCAAAGTCTATGTAGAATAATTACTTTCAATACATTTATGCTCCTTATTGTACATGCTATCACAATTGAAATACAATCCCTTTTCTCTTTGCTACATTTATTAATGGTTGATTTTTTGGTGGCCATATTATTACTTTTATATTTCCCTTCTAGACTAAAATATTTCTCTAGAGATTTAGGTTTAAAGAGCTGCACATCATGTTGGATTATTTCCTTTAAAGTTCTAATAAATAGGTCTAAAGAAACATCCTTTGAAATATTATTTACTATAAGACTCAACTTTTGGAATTATTAAATGTGTTATGGAATTGGACCATTTTGTTGAAGATTTACGAGTTGAATAAATAATTTATTTCTCTTAATATACTCATAATGTGTTATTAATTCCTCTATAAAAATGGACCAAGGTATAACAAAATCCTTTTTTCTTTCACAAGTCCATTGATACCATACATGTTCGTCTTGTTATAAAAACGTGGATGAAATATTTAACTTTTGTAAGGATGTCACTTGGTGTAGATCAAAACATTTCTTTATCTAAAATATCCATGTTACAAGATCTTTACCATCAAATTTCCTCATATCGATCTTCAGAATATAGTAATTCCTTGATGTTGACTTGAAGACATGATGATGTGGATCTTGGATTCAAAATTCATGATTATGGTTCTACGATTCAATATTTATGCTCTCCAATTGTGATATAATACTATCCATTTGAGATTCATTTTCAACAGCATGCTTCTCCTTATGTTCATGATTTCTTTGGATCTCCACATCGCTTTTAGGAATCCTCTTTAAGGGAATATTTTCCATGGAAATCATGGATTTTTGTATTTCTTCCTTAGTTTCATTCATCTTCTTTTCCATTTACCTTTTAATTTTTTCTTGAGAACATGATAAATCCTCCCTTTTCAACATACTACCATCCATTTCATAACTTTCATATCTAATTGAGATAACCTAAATTCTAAGTATTCACTTTCTTCATGAGTCAAGGATGAACCTTCAATAGATTTAATTGGTGTAATATCCTTCTTTGAAGGCATGTTGGACAATTATAATAACACTCCTCTTTATGACAAATTTCAGTCACCAAAGAAAAAGGGAATCTTCTAAGCAACAATTAGGCCATTAGTAAGTTATGTACCTTAATTTGGAGAATATTAGAATGGATGAAGTTTTATTGATATATATATGAGATTTGAGCCATTCTAGATATAAAAATTTGTTCTATGATACTCTGATATGTCTTTTTTACAATTCCATAGGCGTTAATTGAATTTGATATGTCAAGTGAAAGTTATGGTAACTTTCCCAAAAATTTCTTAGTTTTGGCCTCTTCCCATAAGTAAAATTATATAGCGTGCCACATGTCCAATTATTCAAATAAAATTCTCAAATTTGTAACTGAGTTTCTTGTTTATGTCTCCTAAATCCCTAAATATTTCATCGTTTGGAATGTCCCAGGCAGGAAGATATAGAAAAAAACATCAAGTTGACTTGTTTAAAATTTATTTTAGGACTATTCAAAAATGCTAACTTCCATAGGGTATAACCTTGAAAGTAGAGTGAACCAAATTATAAAAATTAAACTAAAAATTCCTTAATATTTCTTATTAATATGATACAAGTTTCACTATTAGAAAATCGTACAAAAAAAGTTATTGTGGAAATGCCAAATTAACTAGTTGGAAACTAATTTTAGTCATATTCATGAACGTAGACTTCCTTAGAGCATATATCCAAAATTACTAAAAAAAAAGATATCAAATTAAAACTATATTTCACCATGGTTTCACCTTAACATGGTCCAAGTTTCATGTTCTGAACCTCACATAAAAACATTATAGTGAAAATTCTGAATTGACCCGTTTGAGATTGATTTTAGGAGCATTCATAAACCCTAACTTCCTTGGAGCATATCTTTGAATATATAGCGAACCAAGATCTAAGTTTGAACTAGATATTGGATGAGATGTCTTCTCACCATTCTCCAATTTTTACTATTTCAGACTACCTAAAAAAAATGTTATAGTGAAAGTGCCATGGTGACCTGTTTGAAGAAACAAAACTAGGATCATGAGCCCTAATAGCAAATGTTATGCTTGCACCTTAAAAATGAGAAGAAACCAATAATTATAGTCCTCTTTAATGGAGAAACCTCCTTTTATGATGAACACAATATATAAGACAATATTTGATGATTTTAAGGCTAGGTCTCCTTAGTGTGTGTGTGTGTGTAGGAGATAACGAGTACAATTATAAGAAAATGGGGCTATGAAGGTTTCTAGCCTACATATCAATATAAAAATTAAAATTTGATAACTCAATATATAGGGCTTAATAATGTGTGTTATGGTTAACATGGGGCTTATAAAGGCTTAATACTACCCTACTGGGAGTTTTGATTACTAGTACATGAGATTGACAACTTTGCGTTATGGCAGAGACCAAACAATGCCAAAATACACTACTATATTTCATATATTTGCTTACACATAAGTAAAAAGATATTGATCCACATCTACTTTTGAATACCGCAGTGGCTTACACATTTACATCCATTTAAAAATGGATTTCTTGGACATCTCCTCACTAGGAGCCACTTAATGATATGCTTGTAAAATTCAAGTAGTTATTGAAGCAAAGTAATAAATGAGAGTTCAAGTATGAAAATATACCATAACAAAAGAATTATAAAGGTATTCCTAACTCCTAGAATAAGGTAAATATTAATAAGAAGAAAATTCAGGACAGCTATTCTAAGCTATTGGTAAAAAAGGTTAATGGGAATTCAAAGAAGGAAACCAGAAATTGGTGTGATTTCCACAAAACCCTCTAGAAAAAATTAACAAATGTCAATAAAAAAATCAAAACTGCCTAAGATTAAAATTAAATAAATAGAATCTAACTCATTTTCTGATTTAGATAATCATAAAGGAAAGTGGATAATCTATGTAGAACCTAATGCTACCATCATGTCCCAAAGTACGCAACTAGTGCCACAACCCAAACATACACCATCAGTTGGTTGAGCCAAGGAAGAGACATCCAATCTAGTCAATAATGTTTCCTTAACTATGGAATAAATCCCTTCAAATATGAGGTATAGTGTGACGCTATTTTAAGAAACCTTCTATGTGGAAATGTCTTGTCATTTATGAATCTCATCCTTGTAGCGTCATTATTATTTTGAGAGGTAAACTCTATAGGGTAACAAAAGTAGTCATGACTACTCAAATTTAGTTAATCTCAACAAAACAATATCAAAAGTTAATCTCTCAGAATGAAAAGTTTTTCCCCTTCATGGTTCAATCGCAAGGTGAACAAAATTTCATTGTAACCAACATAGCCTCGTCATGGGGACTATCTACACAACATAAGTAGATGGAAAATATTGTAGAGACATATAAAGATATCTTCACTTCACTGATGAGAGTTCCTCTACACTACTAGGTCAAACATTTAATTGAATTGATATATGGTGCCCCTTTACCTAATGGCCCAATATATATATGTTATGTTCTATATAATGAGGAAATAAATTGTCATATTCATGACCTCGTTTCAAAGGGCCACATTTGATCTAGCTTCTGACCTTGCAAAAACCCAATTGTGCATTGGAACCTATGGGTATGTTGGTTCATCAAACCTTTATAAATTTGGAGATAATCAGTCAAAGGATAAACTAACATGAGATTGTCAATTGAGTGGTTGGCTAGTGGAGCAGTTGATTGAGTCGTCAACGGGTTAGTCAATTAACATACTAGAATTTTTTTTTTTGCGTAGTTGACTAGTGGGATTTCCAACTGAATGGTTGGACAAATTAACTGTATGATCATTGTTGACTTATAAAATCGATTACATGATAAGAATTGGGTTGATCAGAATAGTCAAATAGCTACAAAAATAATGTAGATTTCACGAAAATATTAAACCATTGATGCTCATTTGTGTACTGAGCCATTGAAAATTCAAGAAAGTTGGTTATATTTGGAAACTATAAATAAATAACCCAATGGGTTGAAAATATATGAAGTATCAAGTATCAAAATTTTTATCACACGTTCGGAATTCTAATCACAATATGTTGTGCTTGAGTGATATAATGATGCATTTAGACATTACCCATCAAAGTGGAGTGCCTTTACTCTTCTAGTTATTTATTTTAGATTTTATTTTATTATTTTATTTCTTTGTTCCCAAGTTCACTCCCCAACATGGTATTAGAGCTATTTGTTTTAAGCTATCCTTTTCTCTTCAAATCATTCTAAGTTGGATATTAAAATGATTTAATTTAGGATGATCAATTTGTTGATTGGAACATTTTGGGAACATATCAAATCTATCAGAAATATGAATATGGCTTCCAAGATTGATCTTCCTATTTATAATGGACAAAATTATGTTATTTGGGCACCAAATATGGAGGCCCTAGAGAAGAGAAAATGGATTTAGAAATATATGAATACTACTATTCCATATCTAAAGGATAAACAAATGAATTTTTTCATTGAATGAAAGAAATATGAGGTCATTGGGGTCATTATGATATATATTTATCATTAAATCCATTTACATATGAGTTGGATTAACTATCCTTATGATTTGAAGAAGAAATTGAAGTTGTTGTTTGATAAAGTCAATGAAATTTAGGCCATATAGTTAGAGAAAGAGGTGTTCTCTATTGATTCCCATTCCTTTGAAAGGATTGAGTACTATCTAGCTTGTGTCAAAGAAATATAATTGAAGCTAGGAAAAATGTGAGAATAATTTTCTAAAGAAAGAAAAACAACTGATTGAATTGGTCCTGATGAATCTAAGAACACCTTATGATGTGTTATGTCCCTAATTTCACACCAACTAGAGATCATACAAAGAATATGTTATGGAATACACCTTTGACATCTTTAGTGATTTGTTTATCAATGACCAACAAAGGCTCCGTAATCAAGGGAACATTGGTAGTAAACACTAAGATCACTTTCTCAAGGAGAGAGAAATTTGAAGCAAAAGGAGAGAGGAAACAAAGTGGAATACCTTGACTAGAAAGCAAGGAAATTTTATCAAATCTCCCACCCCACAAAAATTATATGTATAATAAATGGGGAATACATGTGGTTCATATGAAAATGTATAGGCTATTTTATCAATAATATAATATGCATATATAATTTTTTAGTAAATATTTCACTAAATTATAAAACACTGTAAAATTGTGGCAAATATTTCACAAAATTGGAAACCATTGTAAAATCATGGTTAATCCTTAATAATATATACAACCATATATACTAATAAGAAAATATTTTCATTAAACTATATTATACTCATTTTTTCGTGTTTGTGAAAAGAATCATCATGGGTTATGTTTGTTAAGATACTTATTATACAACCTTGCAAATCACTTTGTATGGTTTTAATATTTTTTACCAGAAAGTTCTACTTACCCCTCAAGAGGAAACTAGTTGGAGAGGCACCCCAAAAGGTGTGCGATTAATAATTATAGAAGCTATTTCCCTCAAAATGGTTCTTGACACATCCAAACATATCACTCATGTTCTATGTAATATATTCTAGAGGCTTCACATGAAAATACGGTCTATGAATAACTATCTAAAAATCATGAATATTTGCAGCAAATTCTTTTTATTTATTTATACATTTATTCTCTAACAACTAAATTTATTTGGCTTCAGATAAAACAATAACTTTAGGATTTGGTGCTTTGTCACCATTTATAACCTTTCACCTCCTTCTTGGCTCATAACTATTATAGTAGATGGCACACTTTATTCTAAAATTCACAAATCTATAATTTTGAACTAGAAAATAGTTCCTTGAAATCACACAAAATGAAAAATGAGATTGAATGAAAGATAAATATGCATTGAAACTTAATTTATTATGCGATAAGAAAAAAATCAATAACATAAACTCATAAAAAATACACAATTGGCGAGTTCAAAATATAACACATAAACATAAAGAATAGTCTTTGCATGGTCATTACTTCGTAGAACATGTCACAAAATATTCATTTTCAAGGGATTTTTCACTTGAAGAATGATAATGCACTAAACATTTTGTTATCCTCCACTGACTACAAGGGATGCTCTTTTAGTTTTGCAATGAAAAGTATAAGTGCATTAAAGAAATGTCAGTCACATGATAATAGGTCTCCTACAATGAACACGTAGGAACCTAGTGCATAGAACATTTTTCTCTTCACTTAGCTAAGAAAAGCTCATTTACATATCTTAATAACCAATAAATCTTTTCAAAGAAAATATAAATAAACATAGTAGATTCTAAAAGGTGAATATGTTTCATGCATTGCACAAAGTGAAAGGAAAAAAAATTAAAAAAAATTCCTTGAGCCATCAAATATATAAAGAAAATAATAATTATAGAAAACACATTAAATGCCAAAAATTAATTGAAGCCATATATAAAGCCTAATATCATATACTTCTCAAATAAACATGACAAAAAGATATATAAAAAGAGGCTTCTTTACTCAACAAAGGTATTTAACTTTAACCCAAAACCTTGAATCAATAAAAAATAGATGAAGCTAATCATGCCACAACAAAAGGTTTAGTTAAGCATCAAATGGGGACTGGAAGCATTCAAGGGATTAACATATTTTTTAATAAAGATAAAAATTTTAAACTTGAAGAAATGTTCCAAATGCAACAAATAAACAATAAATTAATATTGGCCAAGATATTAGAGCTAGAGGCTAAAGAAATTTCATTTACTTGAATGAGACCATTCTTTCTTAGAAAATGTCTTGTTAAATTAGTTATTTATCCTTTAATACTATGGAAATATCTATGTGAAGAGATAGGTCTTGAAATTATCAAAATCCCAACTTCATTTCCTATCATACACAAGAAATAAATAAAGTAATAGTTAAATATCAAGACATCAATCATAAAATAACTTGCATCAAGGAAATGTGGCTCCAAGTTTACAATAAAAAAATATAAACTATGGAACCTGATTTTACCTCAAATGGGCATTTAAATTGAAATATATTATTGTTTTATGATAAATAATTTTGAACCTACACCAAAAATAAAGGAACAACAAATTAAATTAAACAAGAAGAATCAATTAAGCGTCCCTTGTTCCTCTATATATATTAGACTAGTTAAAATCATATAGTACATGGATTTCTCAATTCTCATATTGGTACTCATTTCTTCAATCAAAATAAAATATTCTCTAGATGGGTTGTCATTATGATCCTCCAGATCATTATGTTCCATATCATATTCATTAGAGAATATTGTTATATTTGTTTCACCCCTTTTATCGCAACTTGATTTCCAAAGAGTTAGTGTTCTTTCATATGGAAAATTGTTAATTTCATACTTTGTTACGCATGATATTAAACATGTATCCATATGTTTATCAAGCTAGTTCCTCAAATTTGAATTCCAAAATGATAATTCACTAAACATCCTGTCATCCTCAACTCATCCCAAAATCATTGTTTGACATAAATTTGTTAATTTGAAATACTTTGATATATTTTTTTTGGAAGTATTAGCTATCACTTAAAATAGTACATATCTTGTTATTGCACCATATTATAGAGGATTCTCCAAAACATGTAATTTCTTCCACTTTGTTTCAACAAAGCACGTGGCTTGCTGAAATAATTTTGATGAAACTAAAATGCCTTGAATATGTTATTGACGTATTTAAATCTTATGGGAAAATTTGTGCCCCAAAGTTTTTAATATGGCTAAAATCATGTTTTAAAGTGTATTAACAATGTCTATTATTCCAATATTGAGGATAAACTACAAACATGGCATTCAATAATTCATCTAGAGGAAATTGTTCTCTTATTTCTAATATTAGTGATTGTGTAACTTTTGTCAAGTTGAATCTTACTAAAATGACAATTTATTTATTGTATATCTTGATATGGGGAACTTTTCAGTGATGCATTTTGTCTTATCAATATAATGAAATACAACCATGTACCCACACACTACCATAGATATTATCCCTTTTCATCAAACTTCATTTTTTTAAAGAATTTTCTGTATTAACAATTGTAGTCCGATTTGTAAATTTTGGACCTTTGTAAAAGTATATGAAATCATATATAAATTATCCAATTAAAGATATTCTAATTTTCTTGCATTTATGTATTTTTCAATGTACATTATGTGACTTTGAGACATTTTCACAAGAACATTCATTTCACCTAGCAAAGGAAGAATGCTGATAATGTACCTATGTTGGTTAATTGAAAGAGAAGATGTTGATATTTGTCTACAATGAAGCAATGTTCATACATCACACCTACTAAATTATTGGTACTCAATACATTATCTTTCAGCTAGTCTATTCAATGAGATCCATCTTGTATCAACATCTTGTAATAACTTTAACTATCTAGTAACATTGTCAGCAAAATTTTAAAACTCAAACAATTGTTTAGGACTATGACAAAAGTATGCATTAACCTATCATACAAGACCTTAAAATTTTGAAATTGATGAAAACTTGCTTACTCTTTTGAATGAAAGATTCATCCTATGAGCCATGCAATGAATTCTTAGCATATACAATGAATTTAAAAGTTGTAGCCTAACATAAGGCATATTTCTTTATCCTTGCATTATTAATGCTCCATCTTCTTTGACGCTTACCAAATTATTTGTAATCATTAAATTAAATCCATATTGTAATGATTTCCTTCAATTTATTAACAATAATTTCATAAATATCTTCAATTGTAGAATTCTCCTTCATGTTATGAATACTTAGAATATACAATGAAGTTAAAAGTTGTATTCTAGCATGAAGACAATGTGGATCCTTGGATTAATTATTTTAAAGTATGATAATAAATTATTTGGTCATAATTTTTTCTTCCTACAATCGGTGTTTAACACCTCAACGAATATTCCACAATTGAAAGTTCAAATTGATTTTGAAACCAACAGTGAAACTCATGAGAAAAATAATATAAAATTGGTACAGTTCATACCAAGTATGGAATCTCTGTATCTATTTATATTTATTGTGTTTTTCATGAAATAAAATTCTATAAGAAAACATAGACTCAAAAATAAAATCCATAAAACATGATTTTGTATTAAGAAAATTCATTCAAAGAGAGAGTTGGAAGATGAATTATGGAAGGAAAAACTAATTGCAAACAATATAAAATTCTATTAAAGTACATGTTTTTTCTCAAACTCTTGCTGAAGGAAAAGTTTGATCCTATAAGTGAGAATTGATGGGAAACTACTAGGAAAACCACCCACTTTAACTTCCATGACCTTGGCTCTCACTTTTAGGTTAAATGAATTGTCTTAACCCTAAAGGGATATTCCAAAATTATTAAAAAGTTATTCATATTATATTTTATTGAAATTTTCGCTCTCTCTCTCACACACACATATTTGAAGAAAATGGATTTTAGATTTTATATAAGATATATTTCATTAATTATATTGAAATATATTTTAAAAAGAATAACTTTTTACATAGAAAAAACAAAAATAAAAGAATATATTTTTCTTACATATTAAAATAATGTCAGATATTTATGGAATGAACTGTGTAATATGGTTGATCCATCCAACGTTTCATATGGCGACTCCATCCATCATCAGGGACCAAAAGAGCCATGTAGGTAAATGAGTGTTGGGGAGCCTTTTATAGGAAAAATTGTTGAATTATGGGTAAGAAGTCATAGCAGTCACCTTTAATTTAAATAAATAATATTTTGGACTAGTTATACTTTATTAATAAAATGATCTTTGACCAATCCAAAAAATTGATTAGAATGAGTTTTTTTATCTAAATTTAAGAGATTAATGAGACACTAAAAATAGTAAAATACAATACAATTAAACTTTAATTAATGACATATGAATTAGATTTTTGAAAAAAGGGGTGGTTGAATCTTGAATCAGAATAAAATTGACCTTATGAGCTTGAGAAAGTAACAAATCATAAAATTAATAATATAATTTTAACAAAAGGAATAAGAATTTGGAAAAAGGCATTTGATCTTAAAATTAGTTTAGACATTAGGTTAAGAATGATAATTTTCAAATCCATAAAACAATCAAAGATTCTATATATTTATCAAATATATATGAATTGGACCAACTTATAAGAGAATTGGGGTTTATTCAGAAGAAGGGGATTTTTTATAAGTTAATAGGTAATTGATAGATAAAGGTGCATAAAGAGGCTAAGAATTAATGTGACATGCAAACAAAAATTTTAAAAGGTTTATGAGGATTAATAAATAATAAAATTGAATTTTATATGATGAATAATATCTCAATTATTATGAAAATGATTCTAAACGATTTAAGGAAAAGACAGGAACCAAGGGGGATTTTTATAACTGGATTTTAAAAGAGGCACTAGGAATGAGGAGATGGAAATTAGAGGGGTGGTGTAACGGCCAGAGGAGTCGGGCGCTCCACATGACAGTGGGCGACCCACACAAAGGGCGAGGACGTGATTCACTCGGCAGCGGACATGACTTGGGCGCAGCACCGGGCAGTACCGCGCACTCATCAATCGGTTGGGGGATGGGCAAGCATCTCCAACACGGGTCCAAGATAGCAACAAACGGCGCTAAGTCCACAGGTCGAAATAGTGTGGGATGGGTCGGACGGCATAATTGCCGACCCCATACACGAACAAGACACAACGGGTGAAGGGCTGTGGTATGCTGTCGGCGATGCGCCAGACGCACGCTCGTCCAACATTTCGGGCAATTGAACCAAATGACAGTCCACAAACGAACGGGTCGACAACTACAATAGTTAGGACAGTTTGGGCAGATGGGCGACACAGTGAACGACAACTCCACAAAACGGACGGGTCGACAACTACAACAGTTAGGACAGTTCGAGCAGGTGGGCGAAACGACAGTGCACCAAACGGAACCGGGTCTGTTCATCACCACGGGCAAATGGCGACAGAGTGGGGCAGCGATGGAGCGAACGATCCGAGATGAAAGGACGCGCGGTATAAGGAGCACGAAGGCCGAGTGGACTTATACTTGGCGTTGGTCGGCTTTGTAAACAAAGGCCGACCCGCCAAAGTATTAACCACGATGGCATGAAACAAATACAACACGCGTCGGCTTGGGTAAGAGGCGGGTGTTTTACACTAATTCGGGGGTCGGCTTTACCACCGACACCCCTCTCCAAGATGGCGTGGGAGTGTATTAATACGGCAGAGCGATGGACATTTGGGGGCATCATTCGATCAATCAACTCAAGCAATCAACAAGTCTTCTCTACACAAGAGGCACGAAGTTGAAGTGCGCAATAGCGCAGATGTAGCGACTGTGGTTCGAGTGAGATAGACGGAGGTTGATCGAGTGAACGAGCTGTGTGTTACGCTGGGCTTGCAAGGCAGCACGATAAGTGCGCCATTTTGATAAAGGGGTCATCCTTTGAATACAGGTTCGGGTAATCTATCAGTGCAGTAAAGGCCGCAGGCTCACTGCCATCTAAATGAGTTGTGGGTTGTATGGTTTATGCCAGTCTTGGCGCAGTCGCACAAAGTGCGCACTCTGTTGTAAGGGACGGTGTATGAATTATTAATCTGCTGTAATTCTATTGTACAGGCCGTGGGGTTGCATACTTGTTACACGGGCCGTGTCAACAAACGTTACTGTGTGGCCGTGGCATTGTGCCGGCACACGAACTATTATAAATCGGTTAATAAAATACCGGGCGAACTCATAGGGAGTTGCCCCTCCCAACAGAATTGCGTACATATTCTTATGTGTTTTGGTATTTCGTATTAAGTGTTGGTGAACGATTTTATAATTCGGTTTATGAATTGATAATTTATAATTGAACACAGAATTATAATTAAGGAATTATAAGGTTCGGTTATAAGGTTATAAGATCCGGTTATAAGATTAATACTTGTGCAGCGAAGCGGAACAAGTGTTGTGAAGGCGTAGTCTACATGCATCGTTATTAAATAAAATAACTTGCACGGTAGTGCCGCACCCTCCAATAGGAAAAAAATATATATAAGAGATTGGGGGCGTGACAGGTGGGGTGGGGTGGGGGGGAGGTTAGGGGTCATTGGGAGAGATGGTGGATGACATGTTTCCAGGATTGGCTGAGCCTGTAAAAATCCTCCCTGTTAAAGTTATTATGGCTCTTCTCGATTTCGAGGGCTTCTCGAATAATGCGAGAGTTGTATAATGGTGCAGAGGCTATGGTTTTTGATTGTTTAAAGAAAATTAAGTTCATTATAAGAGTGTTCTGATATGGCTGATTTAGACAACTGGTTATGGTTGGTGTCCGCTATAACCATAATCAGTTGTCTAAATGCGTGATAATAAAAGGCTCTTATAACTCCAAGCACTTAATGCTATCACCAAAAAATTATCATCTAGCCATAATTTACTAGATGGATTGAAGTACACCATGTAGGGCCAGTTTTACCATAGTAAAATTGCTTTCACTGTGAGAAATTTTTTAATAAACCACATTTGTTAAGTCATTTATAATTAAACCCATGAAGAATAATTAAATAAATCATTATTGATTTAATTATCTTCTAGGAATAATTAATTAAACCATTGTTCAACTAATATTCCTTGTCAAATTTGACTAAGTTATGAGAAATAAATAGATAAATCATTAATTATCTTATTTTTCTCTAGGATTAATTAGTTAATCACTAATTAGTTATTATTCCTTGTCAAGTTTGACTAAATCCCCTAGGAATACTTAAATAAATAATTATTTGTTTATTATTCCTTGACCATATTTCTTGACATGATAAATAGATAATTTATTTGTTTATTATTTCTAAATAAAAGTTTAAATACTTTTTCCCTCTAACAAAATATAATAAAATATTCCAGATGGTTAATTCTAGAATGGGGTTAATAATAATTTATTATTTCTCATTATTCGAGGATAACCTAATATTTTGTTATAAATAGAAGGGTTTTACATTCATTCTTCACTTTTGATCATTTTCATTGTTACACTCACTATTGTAGCTCTTATTATTATCATTGTCACACACCATCTTCTTTTTCCTTTGAGTTCTCATTGAGTTCAAACATTTTATTTGTTGGGATTTATACATTATAGAAAAGAGAGACTCTACAAAAGATGAAGAGATTGAGGATAGCCAAGAACCCATCCCATAGAGGGGGACTGGTAACATTATTTGTTTCCTTCACATGTGTTTTTTAATACAATATATTCTTTATATATTTGGATAGCCAAGAACCCATCCCATAGAGGGGGAACTGGTAACATTATTTGTTCCCTTCACAGATGTTTTTTAGTACAATATATTCTTTATATATCTGGTTACTATTGGATTATTGGAGTTATTTGCACTTATTTTACTATTCCATTATGTTGTTTAACTATTTTTATTGCATAGATAAGGGCTTTGGCAAGTTTTTGTTTCTATCTTTTGCTGCAGATCTACTTTGTTTAACAACCATTTCTATTGTTAGGGTTGTTTGTCATCCACAGCCTAAAGTAGTTTATTTTTGTACACATTTAAGAAGAATTCTACATAACACTTAATTTTCTTCAATCAATCAAAAATCATATCCTCTGCACCATTCTACAACTCTCGCATTATTTGAGAAGCCCTCGAAATAAAGAAAAACCCTAATAAATTTAATAGGGAGGATGGTTACGGGCTCAACCAATCCAGGAAACTCATCATCCACCATCTCTCGCAATGACCCTTAACAACCCCCCACTCTAATTTTCATCTCCTCATTCATAGTACCTCTTTTAAAATCCAGTTTCAAAAGTTCCCCTTAGTTCCTATCTTGTCTTTAAATCATTTAGAATAAGTTTCATAATAATTGAGATATTTTTCATCATATAAATTTTATTTTTATTAATCCTCGTAATCCTTTTTAAAATTTTGATATAATTTTTGCATGTCACATTAATTCTTAGCCTTTTTATGTGATTAACTAATATTGATCTTTATCTATCAATTACAGATTAACTTATTAAAAATCCCCTTCTTCTGATTAAACCACAATTCTCTTATAAGTTGGACCAACTAATCTATATTTGATAAATATATAGAATCTTTGATTGTTTTTATAGATTTGAAAATTATCATTCTTAACCTAATGTCTAAACTAATTTTAAGATCAAATGCCTTTTTCCAAATTCTTATTCCTTTTATTAAAATTATATTATTATTTTTATGATTTGTTACTTTCTCAAGCTCATAAGGACAGTCTTATTCTAATTCAAGATTCAACCCCCCTTTTTTTCAAAAATCTAATTCATATGTTATTAATTAAAGTTTAATTGTATTGTATTTTACTATTTTTAGGGTCTCATTAACCTCTTAAATTTGGGTAAAAATTCTCATTCTAATCATTTTTTTGGATTGGTAAAAGATCATTTTATCAATAAAGTATAACTAGTCCAATATATTATTTATTCAGTTTAAAGGTGATTGTTATGACTTCTTACTCATAATTCAACAATTCTTTTTATGAAAGGCTCTCCAGCACATGTATACCTACATGGCTTTCTTTGGTCCCTGATGATGGATGAAGTCACCATCCGAATATTTGGACGGATCAACCATATTACACAATGCATTCTAGAAATATGTGACAATATGATTAACTATGGAAGTCTCCAATAAATCATATTAAAATAATTCAAAGGAATCACATTAACCACATGAAAACTATGGAAATATTTTGGATCATAGCTAGATCCGTCCACAAGAAAAAGACTAAGTGTGAGAACAAAGTAGAAAGAAAAAGAAAAACACATAGCCAGTTAAACGAAATGAAAAAAATTGAACTTAAATTTTGAAAAATCTAAAAATATAAATTAGAATTAAAACTTAAAACAAAAAATAATAATATTACTATCATAAACAAAAGTATAGTTTTTTTTTTTTGGCTTTGGTTCATGGACACCCTCGTCATTGGGTGGCCTCTACGTCCATGGAAAAATCTACATTGATCAACCCCGAAAGGAATCAAGCCCCGCGGCCAATAACTAGGCCTAACCCCAAGGGCTTCAAGGAATAAATAAAAGTATAGTTATAATAAGATAACAATATAATATAATAATATTAATATAATGCATTATATTGGTATTTTATTTCAAAGTAAATAATTATCTCTCAAATCGAGAGTCACAGTGAGGGCCAATACAACAATATTCATGGACACACCACCATTGCAACAATATTTTCACCACCATAACACTTACAAGGAATTGAACCTCAGTAGTGAAGATAACAACCACTCTTCCCAACCACTTGAGATAATCCCCAGTGACAACATTAATAAATAATTATTATAATACAATATATTAATTTTACTATTATTATAGTGAATTTGTTATTTTATATTAATAAATAATATTACTATATAAATTTATATATTAATATATTACTACAATTTTAATATATATAATACTAATATTATCATTATTATTATTATTATAGTAGAGTAATACTAATACATGGTGTTTAATATTACTATTGTGTTAAGATATAACAATACTATTATTTTGTAGAACTTGGTGAGACTAACGATTAAGGAATATGCACTTTCTTGTAACAAATCACATTCAAATGTAAAGAGGGGTAAAGTATGTGCACTCTTGAAGACTTTAGTGGATAAATTGCTATGAAAAAGTGGGTACCTTGTCCTTAAAATTATATAATTATTATTATAATATTATCAACATAGATCTATATTAATTTTGGATTTATCATGCATTGAGAGGGATCAAATCTCTCAAAATGCAAAACTGTAATCAAGTTTTACACCCTATAATGAGGTTTGCTTACTCTCTTTATTAGTTAGATCATTACGTGGATGTGGATCCCTTGTCCTACAAACAAGGGATCTCATATACTAATTTGGTTTTACACACTAAAATAAGGTTTGATCACTCTAAGCCTATGACATATCCAAAATTAACATGGATCTATAATAGCGTATTGTTATAATAGTATTCTTAAAATAAAAACAATCTCTAACTATGTAGTGAAACATAGTTTTGGATCATTTTAAGAAGTAGTAGGTTTAAAAAATTTGGAGGATTCAAAATTAGAATCACACTCAATTGTCCTACTGCGTGTCTTAAGAATTTAGAAGGATGAAAGTGAAAAGTGCAGTCCCTTAAAATGTTCTCTTTATATCCACATTTGATTATGAGTGTAACCTAGCAATAAATATGTGAAAGAGGCGTAGAACAAAATAAAATTGAATATCAACTGGACAAAGGAAAAAAAAGCTAACTCACGTAACATTCTAAAAAAATTTAAAAATAAAAAATTAGATTAAATAATTATCTAAACACATAATATAATCATTTTTGATAAATATTTAAACCAATACTATTATTAAATAGTCTCTTAAAAATAAATAGATTAAAAAATATGTAAAATAATTAATATATTTATTATAACAAATGTTCCATGACACGTTTATTATTGTTAGGAAATTAAAAAAATTGATAATGAATAGTTAAACTTAATATAGACAAGTAATTAGTGTTATTCTGTTAAAAATATACTTAAAAAAAAAAAAAAACATTAATTTATATATAATTTAAAGGATGATTGTTGGTTGATATATATAGTAGCGGAGGTCTTCTAGAATCTGGACACTAATGTTATAATATATATTTATATTACGTACAACAATGTATATTAATATATTATTTTTATTATATTAATATATAAATATAATAATCAATACTTAGTTAATAAGGAAAAAAAAACATGTCTTATTAAAAAGACATGTTTATTAATGTAATACACCCCTACTATATATGTATGTCAACACCCTCAATTGTATTCAAATATCAATAAATATATCAGTATAATAATGTTTACTCAATTGTAAAAACATTAAGGTTTAGGATCTTTCAAGTGTGTAATTATTGATCATTAATGAAATAATTACCGAGCTCTGAAAATAAGAAAGAATTCAACATGATATCAGAGCCATAAGATCTTATAAGGAAAATTATGTGTTAAATTTGTGGGTTGTTAGAATCTTTATGTAACAACATATTTACTTTTTACTCCTTCCTAAATTTACACAAATAATTTCATAAATTATTGTGAGAAGTAATTCCTAGTAAATTTATTTAATTACCATAATATAAAGAATGCACGACATATCTTTTTTTACTTCTAAATCTATGCAAAGAATCTCATAAATTATGAAGGAACAATTTAATAAAGTCAAACATTATGCGAGTGGATTATAGCCTAATTCCAATGGAGTAAAATACAAATGTTAATGTGATGAGAGAGTTAACCTCATGGCAACAATGGGTAAATGGTTAGAGAATATGTGCGGGGTGAATAAAAACATAGATATACTAGTGCTCATAATAAATTAACCTAGGAGATTTAAAGGGCATCTCAAAGGATTCTCCCAAAATTGAGAAACCATCTAAGATCTGCTAAGATGTCTGGGCCATGCTCGTGCCACTTGAAGTTGGATATATTGGTAGCTTAGATGAGATGAAATATTCCTAATTAATTAATATCATAGAAAAGGGTTGAACTAAACTCTAGAAAGTATAGTAGCAAGACAAGATAAGGGTTCGCATTCAGGTCTTGTTGGGAAGTTTTAGGAACAAAGTTTAAAGATACTAGAGAGTCAGAGGGAGTTGACGAGAAAGGTTTCCAATGATGTGATTCTTAGAGTGTCTATGAAAGTTAGAATACTCATGGTTTGTAAACCCTAGAATAGAAGTTTTGGATAAGAAATCCCAAAGGTTTGTGGATAAAACCCTAGAGGTAGACTGAGATCAATGTTTCCATTGAAAGAAGAAACCCAAGCTCATACCTGAAAGGAAAGGAAAGCAACATGATGATGGTGAAGATAAGAATGAGAATTTCTAGCTTGATGGGTTTGCAATGCTTCTTGCAAGAAGGCAAGGATCAAGAAGGAGTTGAAAATTTCCTACAATCCTTAGATTAAAACCACCTCCTAATGAGGTTGTAGGTACAATATGAAGGTTTCGAAATCTCTAGTAACAGATGGAAGTGTTAGGAAGAGTGAAGCAAAGTTTATGACAAGAGGATTATCCTAGGGTGGAGCACAAAGTAAGCTAGAGAGATTTGTGTTCAAGAGAGAGAAGACTCTGATAATAAATTTTACTCTAGGTAAAACTAAAGAAGAAGAATTTTTACATACAAAATAACTACCTTGTTTTTTCATGAACTTGAAATCTCGTTGATGATTTACTCTAACATAGAGAAAGTGAGAGTGGTAGGAATATTTGCTTCCATGATAGAGAGTAGTTAGGAATACCATAGGAACCATTGCTTTAGTTTCTCAGGAAGATGACCTCATAATTTGAGATAAAGGATTTAGATTGGATGCATAACTTCCTTGGTCAAGGGAAGTATATAAATGAGATCTTTTAGATGATGAACTGCAAGATTGTCAGACTAGATGCTCAGAGACAAGAGACTTCTAAGAGTTGTATGCCCTTTATGAGTGGACCATGCAAGACAATAGATATGCTTTAGTGAATAGGAAATAACAATGATAGAGGCATAAGCAAACATTACCTTAATAATATCGTATTTCAGTGATCTAGGTGGCTTTGTAGAAGCTCAAAAATCAAAACTTTTAGATCTCATTGAAACCAAAACTAGATCGAAGAGCTCTTCATCTTGATTCCAATTATGTAGATGATGCCTCAATCTAACTTCATATGTGCAAGATATTGTCATTCAAAGTTTAAATTAAAATAACCATGACTTTTTTCACTAAATAAATTTGGAGCATAGATAAATTTGATAGTCCAACTAAATCTAGAAGAATCCACTAAATTTGGCAGCAGAAAACTGAGTGATAATTTAGCACTAAACGACAACTTGAAAAGGTCAAATTGTCGAATGGATAATTTTCCCACTGACCCCCTAAGATTCTGACAGACATTTTTTTATTATTTAGAACCAAAAATAATAAATAATAAATATATTTAGGTTGGTGAGCCACTAACCCTGCAAATCATTGTTTAAAATACATAAAAAAAAATAACAGGGGTAGGGCCCGCAGGTCTGACCTGGGTCCCTGCCCAACGAAAAAACATATATAACATATATATTTGGTAGGCCCAAAAGACCTGCCAAATTACAATGACCATTATTAAAAAATGGGGCCAATGGGATTTGAACCCGCACCAATGGTGAGTTGGCCCAGCCCACCCAACAGGTGACCCCAAGCCTAAAAGAAAACATGAAAGAAAATCAAACGAATGGCAAAACTTGGAACCCCAAGAACCCACTTACCATATATTAACCAATTGGGTCAACAACTAAGCATTGGTAAATCTTCCAACAAATTGTTATAGATCCATTTTGTTATGCTATTTAGCTAGGAGGGCCATGGAGAAACCATGATAGAGACCGAGTCAAACTAGTCCGTGGGTGGAACCAGGAACATGAGACATAACAATGACACAACTCCAAGAGGTAGAACCTTGATGCATGAATCTTGTGAGGAATCGTTTAGATTCCCTAGAGGCCCAGATTGGCAAATGTCAGAATGGGGTCAACTTTATAATCAAATTTCATGATTTTTCACAAGGATTACAATGGCATAATATGTTTCTTCATTTGACCAGTTGATATTCAAGCCATTGTCATATTGGGAGGTATAATGATGCATTTTGGCCACTTGACTTTTTCTCTTTTTTGGTGAAAGGATGGATGTATGTTGCAGGTGTTGGCTTGATGGGCCCTAATCCAAGTTCAACGTTAAGTATCCAAGCAAATCCCTACACTACTGGCACTTTCGGCATCAATCCATGGAGCATTGACTGAAGTCTCACCCAAAGCAGTATGGGGGATGCAGGAACCAAGTTTCCGCACACTAAGATGGTCGTGATGTCGTTTTATACCCTAACCGTTCCTTCACACACATCTATAATCCCTCTAGGTCTTATTAAAGTACTTCTCTTATTCGGATTTGAAACCTTAGTGAAATCCTCTGATCATCCTTCACAGACCCTGAATAGCCAATTTAGATGCTTACACACCTCTGTAATTATCCTTACTTTTGCGTCTACCTAGATTAGCTTAAGTAGTGGTTAACTTCAACATGAATTATGATTATCTTCGCATAAACATATATTATTACTTGTGTTCAACGAAAAAGTAAAATACATAGAATTTCACATTAATATATCATTAAATCATAAATCCAGTACTCAACATAACATAATCGCAAACATTCATAACATAAGTAAAAGAGACCATACACAGATTTCACTAGAATAATTCTCTTTATTGATGGTTCAGATCTCTAGTACAGACTCTAACTTCCATGCACACACAGCTGTAGGGGTCTACGCACTCAGTTGTGGACTTCTACCCTAGGCCTCTGCGCACTCAACTACAGAGCCTCTACCTATGCTAAGACTCTTCACTCTTAACTCTTACAGACCCACAAACTTACTTAGAAATCCCCTAAAAGCTTGCCTTAGACTCTTCTAAGAATCCATTTTTATACATTCCCATGGCCCACAGACCGAGGGAGGATCTCATCAAGCCGACACAAACTATCTAAACTAAGGGCAAAAACCCTTTTTGACTGTTTACATATTCACCCTCTACGACCACAAAATGTAGAGGATTTACATTATTTATACAAAACTTGGGCCTTTAGCCCCAAAACTTGGGATTTTAACCCCAAAATTGACCCCAGGGTACCCATTCCCTACAGGCCCCCAACAAAAATCTAGTGACTTTTCCTGAGTCACTCGGTCATGGAGAGATCTTATCGCGAAGACCTCCCAGCTCCACTTGTATGACTATAAGCTCAGCAATACATTGTGTCACTGCCTACTTAACCTGCTCGACCAACTGCTCCATTGCTTGTTTTACATTGTCTACCTGTATTTTTTGCTGTGTCGCCTGTAGATTGGACAATTTTCCTTCAATGGAGGTAGTGAGTACATAGGATTCCTTCAGCCAAGGCCCCAATTTGGCCTTCAGTACTTCCTCCTTACGCTGAGTTGCATCCACCTGTTCCTTTAATTCCTTTGCTTCTTGCAGCTTTTCCAACCTCTGTGTGATGGCAACAGTAGATGCTATCACTTTGACCTCATCATATTTCTACTGCAGCTTTTGTGCTTTAGTTTCTAGTCTTTGCAGGTTGGGATCTTCCTATAGATTGGTCACTACTTCGAGTGCCTACTCAAAGAGTGTAGTGAAATCCTTCACTGCGATGTCAAGAATTGCAACATCTTTTATAGCAGTCGTGCGCTACTCTCTGACTTCTGGTGGAGTCAAGGGTTGGGCCCTCAACTCAAGTGCCGTGATCTTAAGGTTCAGTTCAAACTGAACCTTAGCCAGCTCTGTTTGTGCCTCGTGCACACTTGCCACGAGCTTCCAGATCCTTGCATCGACTGGCACATCTTCAGGGATGTTCAGCTTTGGAATAGTCTAGCATGCCTCAGCCACCACAGTTGTTGTGTACTCATTCTTTTCTATGATCTTCTTAAGAAGATCAATCACGAACGGATTTTTGGAAAACATTTATGCATTTTCCACCTTTTTCTTGCTAATAACGTTCAAAGCGCGTTGTTCCCGAGCTCGTATTTCCACAATCACACCATCCAACAAGGTGCGAAGGGCTTCACTTGGAAGTGCAACCAAGTTTAACTTAACTTGTTTGATGGTGCTGATAGTGGCCGTGTTAGCCTCGACTTCTATGTTCAATGCTCCATCCAACAACGCGACAGCCTTAGGATCCATTATACAAACCATATTTGTTGTGTCTGAGGTTCCTGGTGCCAAACTGCTCAACACGTTACTACCCCACCCTACAGTGGTCTGCACTTGAGTAGTCTGGATCTATAGCTCGTGCATACCCGTTTGAATGATGACCAAGGCCTGTTTCTGCTACCGCTCGAACTGTTGCAGTAGTTTCGCGGTTGTGTCCCTCACTGTATCACCGATATTGTTCAAGTCACTATTATACAACAAAATGACCCCCTCATCATCTTAGAGGGGAAAGACATGATAGCTGAAGCAAAGACCAATATCACATGCCTTGTTTCCACACTAACGTTGGATATACATCGACAACTTGCTTTATAAAGCTTCTTTGTAATCCTAAGGGAGTGTTAGTGACCTTACTAACTCTAGTTGTTAGTTCAGGAACAATGTTAGTGGATCCTAATGAGCATCTAGAGGTCAAAGGAGCGAATTGACTCATAAATATCTCTATATTCCCTCCTAAATCTACTCAGAAAAGAAAGGAAACATCTCAAGTTCGACCTATTTGTGGGATTTATAAATCCTAATGAAGGAGGAAAATGGGAAAGAGTTGAAAAACATGGCAACATCATTGCTTTTACCTTAAGAGACTCATGGAGGAACTTGGCAACCCTAACTCAATTGCTACATAACAGGGAAAATTTTAAGGATGGAAATTTATCTTAAAGTTTAGAAACCTTGGCAAATCCCACTAGTCCATAATATGAAATCTATAAAATGTTTCGATATATTTTTGTAAAAATATTCAAATTTATAATATTTTATATAGTCTATATATAATTTTTTGGAAATTTTTAGGGTAAAATAAGTTCATTCTATAAAGTTTGGGCGAATCATTTTAACAAAAGAATGGAAATTAGCGAATCTTTTTTTGGAAAAAGTATAGAAAATTAGCCCATGGGTGAATATTAGCTCCTAAAATTTCCCTTGCCACATAAGAAAATCTAGGGCTATGGTGATAGGGAGCAGATAATTTGAAAGGATAGCTTACTTGATTGTTGAGCATAGTCTCAAATCTAAGCATAAGAAGTTGGTAAGAAGGGAGAGAGAGAGAGAGAAGTTGGAGGGGTAAGGGAAGGCTAATGCAACATATGGTTGTAATCACTCTTCCGACATTAATATAGAACTGCAGTTGTACTATCTAATTCATGGTGTTGGTACTATCATTCATTTATTTGTTTGTCCAATACCTTTTAGCATGATTAGCTTAGTTATGTGTAACTAGATGTCTTTTATGTATTCATGTATTAGTTATCAAGGTTGTATGTTGTGATTATGCTTGTCTCTTCTATGTGCAGGACTTGATCTGGAGCCGACTCAGGGGACTTCCACCTAGCTGCATTGCGCTCTCCAGCAAATCTACACAGAGGCTTGAGGTAATCCATCTGTTTTGCTTTGATAGTTAGTTAATGTTTATGGACATGCATGTAACTTTGTGATGGCTGCAAATAATATTACAGTTTGCCAAAGGTCCTGGGAAGACCTTTGAGGATATCTCCATTCTCCATACACCAACATTTTATCGTATAGCAGAATTGGTAACTCCACTGGGGACTATATATCTAGTTCCCAGTTCACCCAGACAGTTCTCAGTTTCCTCCTTCTAAGACCTCCCTATACTTCTGCATTGCCTTTCTAACCCACCAAAACCTTGCTGCATTCTTCCTTCATATATTCAACCTTGAATCTGATCCTAAGATTCCTATTTTGAACTCTTTTCCCACACTAACACAGGTTAGTAGAGTAAACAAGGCTTTATAAATCTCTATGTCTGCACAAATAATGCGTTAGTGGACCCAGTAACTCTATGTGGCCACTGCTACAGAGCGTTAGTCCCCCAAATCTTGACATACAGTTGTGTCTGTAAACTCAAAGGGATGGGAAGCCTGCTCATGGACTAAAAAAGGATCTACAGTTGCATTTTGTTAGCAATATTAGTGTCCTAAAAGCAATTTTTCTTAGGATTTTTTTTTTTTTCTTTCTTAAAAAGTTTTTATCAAAGAAAAAAAAAATATTCATTCTTCTACTTAGCTACTTAAAATCTGCTTTATTTTGGTTTCAAATAGTTGTTAGAAAGCATTGGAAAGATTTATGTTGGTTATGCATGTGTTATAATGACTAGGATGCATGGAACAAATATGAGTATGTGAAAGACTCTCACCTATAGAATACAACTTGTTTCATCGAACTGAATATTTTTTAAGCATTGTCTTTTGCATGATTTTGAGTCAGAGTCCCACCACATTTCATATGTCAACTCCCCTACCGAAGACACTAAAAAAGTACACATAAAATTTACCTAAAATAAATTAGTAACTCTTTATTGAGCAAACAAACATTAGTTCAGGCTAGGATATTGGGATAGGTAGTGTGAGTAAACTGCCCAAGATCAGAAACCAAAACTAGTGTCATTAAAAGAGAGAAAATTCCTTCTGCATTCATACTACCTAGACGACTCTAGTCAAAGCGGAGCTAAATACAAGACAACATTGGACTGTAAGTGAAGGTAGCCTACCTTCGATTGCAGCTCCTTTGGGTATTTTGTGTATTGGAGATCCCTTTTGGGATTTCAGAGCTGAGTCAGGGACTCAGGTATCCTGCCCACACAACGTACTATCTGTGACTATGTGCCCCCCTGTAGTGTTTGTGATCTGAGGTATCCATAGTGGCCAAACTTTTAGGGACTTACACAAGGTGACTGTGGCGGGCTGCCCTGGTACCTAATACAGACGAACCTACTTTGTCTTTGGTTTTTGGGAGGTTGCTCGTCTTCACGATAGTACTTAACCCCTCCATCTGAGGTTCGAGTGAAGCTCTAGAGTAACCGTAACTATACATTTGGCCAGCCCTCTCTGTTATTCATTGTGATACTGGGTTTCCTCTCCAGTGATCAGTCCTTATTAGACAGGTTCATTTCCCTTTATTTGTTGATTTATCAACTTAGTGTATTTTTTAAATTTTTTAGGTACCTGAGTGTTATCATTGAGACTTTAACAAATATCACGATAAAATTTATTGATAAAAATTAACGGCCACTGTGGCTACATCCGGACATCATCATCAATCTAGATGATTGTTAGGACTTCCTCCACTCATTATGGAAGATCCATTGAGATCCAGTGAACCGGATTCCCCATCTTCGAGAAATCAGTCTCCTAGATCTCACACGGAATCTGTTTGGACAACCGACGATTCAATTTTCCCAGAGGATTTCTTTACTGCAAGATTTATTCCTCCCTTTAACCCTCCACTCACAAATCCGTTGGACGCACTCTTGGCTCCCATGGCACCTGTACTCCTTGTTTCTTTAGTTGGAACATTTCCATCCATCCCATCGACGACTAACGGGTCGTGGAACTTTGTGGACACTTTCGGTCCCCCATCACTTCCCGAGTCGACAGTCACCACCACACTATTGATGGTGAACCCTGCTATCTCATTTGTCCCAAGTACAAACCCTCACATGAAACCCTCCACGAGTGGAACCCAGCCTATGATGGGTTCCACCCCTTTAGTGTACCTTCCAAAAGTGCTACATACAACGCTCCTTATAATGCTCAAAAAAGCATGGTTAGCACGGGTCCCCTCAACCAACAATATGATTGGAATCCATTATACAATTCAAACCCCTAAATTCAAGTATCTGGGTGCACTCCCAATATGCACATACCAGTTTGGAACGTAACAGTTCCCCCTCCATTTTCAGGAATGCATGGTCAGTCACTAATCGACATGAGAGCTCCTTATGTCAATCAAGGACATATGGTTATTTCTATGGCGGGTGACAATCCTCAAGGAGGTCCCAACCAATCCATGGGGGCACCCTACTCATAAATACAAATGAATCAAGGGGGCACTGCTTATCCTGGGAGAAATTCTATACCCCACCATCACAATCGCCATGGAAATCCACACTACAACGCCATACCCCAAGGAAACTACTATACCATGCAACCTATGTATGATATTGGAACTCAAACAATGGGAGGACCGCAAGGATCCTCAAGTCATAGGTCATCCAATTGGTCCGAGTCGAGGATACAACACACTCTGCCTTTCTTGGCAATGTTGGATATCCCTGACTTGTAAAAACTTACAAATGACCCCATCTATCATAACTTTGGCCGCCAATCATGCATAAAATACCAACAAACATCCCGAAGTTCGAAGGGGAACAATGGGAGGATCTGGGCACTCATATCACCACCTATCATCTTTGGTGTGTTTCCAACTCCGTGGTGGATGGTGGTGTCTGATTACATTTTTTTCCCCGCACCCTCACTCGCAACGCAGCTAAGTGGTACATTGAGTTACCATGCATGTCAATAAATACCTTCAACGCTCTAGCAATTGAATTCTTAAAGCACTTCCAACTACCCATCCGTTATGAGACTGGGACAAAGCTCCTCACTTCATTATGTCAGGATACCACCACCCACATCTTTGATCATATACATGAATGGATATGTAAACAGAGGTTAGTGAAAGCTCCCCTCCCAGACTATCTCTTAGCGGACTGGTTCTACAAGTCCCTACTCCCTCAAATCGCTAAGGTTGACACCTTAGGTGGTGTGGTCATAGAATACCAATCCATAAGTCATGCCAAACACTTAGATCTAATATATTCACAGTCTGGCACTCTTTACGATGTAATCCCCAATGCCCCTCGCAACTCCAATGTTTTCGCTACTCAACACCCCGGAGCGCACACCGATGGGATTATCGACACAACCTTTGGGGTTGCTGTAAAAAAAGTCAGTACTCACATTGTCTAGATGTTACTGGACCCCTCTACCAAATCGACTGATCTTCCTACCACCATGATAAACTCTATGCAGTCTATGCAAACACCCAGTGGTAAGAACAAGAAGAATAAGAAAAAGACCGCTCCTTCTGAGGATCAGTCAACAAAGTAGCAAAACCCAAAGCAGAAGGCCATTGTGCCTCCTGAATGTGGAAAGGATAAACCTGCCTAATTCCCTTGTAAAATCTGTGTGCAAGATGACATGACATATCTGTGTCTGTGTCTTCAGGAATGCACATATTTCATTGCTAAAAAGGACACCATAAGGACCCCTGTTGTCCCGAATAATCCTTTCCCTACTCAGTAGTAGCAACACCTTATTGCAAACCAACCCTAAACCCGGGGCAATGGTAGTTCATAACATCCTTCAGCTGGTGAAGGACCTTCTACCATTTACACCTTTGAAATGGTAGATCTACAAACAAGAGCCAAATCCTATGGAGCTCCTGTCGCTTATGTAGAGGAGCCTTCCTCAAGTCAAAACCCACCACCACCCAATGATTTGCATATCAAAAGACTGGTTGCTAACCTTGTAATTTTCCTCCCTAAAGGGTCACTTCGACGCACAATGCACAATACATCTGCACGTGCCACCCAAAACTACGACGTTGTAGAAGATTTGGCGCAAGGGCCATCGGCTATGTCGGCGCTCGAAGTATTACAAACATGTCTAGCACAAAGGAAAGCTTTGAGTTTGGCTCTTGGTGGTATTGACCCACAAGATTCCATATTGCAATTTTCGACATGGAAACATGTAAACCTCCCCTTTCCCACTAGCTTGCATTTCAAGTGCAAATTTTTTTGGAAGGTAAAGGTATACACAAAACTGTCATCAATGAAGATGCTTCGACCTATGTCATGTCGGCTTCATGCTGGCTCGCTTTGGGTTCTCCAACCCTATCCCTATCGTCAAATTTCCTTAAAGCTTTCGACAGCCACACTTTCATCCCAAAGGTTACCTAGCTAGCAACCCCATCACCTTGAGTGGGAAGACGAAAACGGTGGATATTAAAGTCGTGGATCATAAACTCAACTATAATCTACTTTTGGGCCACAATTGGACTTATGCCATGAATGCCATTATGTCTTCGGTCTTCCGTATCATCATATTTCCCTTAGATGGAAAGATAATCACAGTGGACCAGCTGTCCTTTTGCACCCCAAATTACTCCCTATTACCTAGTGGCTCTGTACCCTTAGTGGGTGGTGTACCTGACTCTTATGTCAGTATCGGTACTGGGCTATTGAAGGGCTCTTCTCTGATGGGTTGTTTCACTCTTCCGTTGCCCACGGTTCCATAGATGGTCTCTATAGTTTCATCCATTCCTTACGAACCAACCGATCCTTGGATCCTCATGGTCCTTTTAGAAATTGACACTTACAGAGAAAAAATGTTGTTGTCACCAACTGAATTGGCCTACCAAGCCATTCAATCTACATCTGAGTCTCTGATCACTTTGGTGACGGCCAACGGTACCACCTTGCCTCCCATAACTGCTCCTTCTTTCGATCCCCACAATCAAGTCCTACATAAGGACAAAGCTATTAGAGATATCATGAGTTTAGAATAGAGACCTTGGGAGGACTCGCACCATCATGTTTCGATATTTGATTTGGACATGATGCCTCTTCAAATCCTATCATCTGACACACCTGAAATCGTTTCCTCACCATATACGACTATCCAAACTTTTGACTCGGAGGGAAACATGGGAAATCTCTCAAGGACATTGCTCATCGATATTTTTGTCACGACATGCATCATGGAAAACATACAGATTGGAGCCAATTGCAACCTTGAGGAAATTGTGAGATTCACTTTCCCTTTTAAGGATTCTTGCGATGTTTTTCCTTGGTCTTATGAGGAAATGTGTTATGGTTCCACCCTAACCCCCTTATCTATGTAATGGGACCACGTCATAGTCAAGAGTAAATAAAGCCCATATTAATAATTGTAAGTGGTTAATCCGCAATTAATAACGGAACCAC